>SCLD01100622.1:0-10453 GCA_004367895.1 Oikopleura longicauda | reverse complement strand
CCCGTCGACAGCATTCTGCAAAATATGATGCAACAGTTGAGTTTGTTGTCGGATAAGTTCAAGAAGTAAAATCTCGACACGGAAGATGTACGGCATTTTGTGTGTTTAATTCGTGATGTGTACAAAAACATTCATTATTAACTACAGTTCATCTCACGTTTCTATAAGTTTTTTCATCCGTTCCGCTTTGAGCTTGGATCGATAATTTCTTGGATTTGGATTTAATAACAGCAGATTATTTAGCTAAGTTCGACTCACCTCTCGCGTAATCTCAGATAGATGACGATGACAACCAAAATGATAAAGACAATGATGATAACTATCAACAGTATTGTCACATTGATAACGCTCTTGTCTGGCGTCTCATCACAATCGGCCTGGAGATCATCCTCATTGTGAATGCGTCGCGTCAAAATGTCAATTGTCACGTTTTGCACCTCGCGCTCGAATGATCCGTCGTCGATCTCTTGATTTTCGAGTATTTCAATATTTTCTTCGTAGTCGAAGCAGCCACTCTGCTGGAAGCCAAGTCCAGTGTCGCCATGGCTGAGGACATTGGTACAGCAGAATGGTATCTTTAACAGCTGATGACAGCTCGTCGACTCCTTGCAGTGCTTGTTCTTGTGGCAGCTGTAGCAAAAGCTACAAATATTCTCCAGTTTTGGCGAGGACTTGCACGAGAACTTGGCTTTCGGCAGGGTTGTCATTTATATTTGTCAATTATTTTCACTTATCAATTATTCACAAAGTTTAAGTAATATAATGAGTCTCAGATTTGAAACACAAACGTGTTGGTCCGTTGAGAGTTCCATGATATGTATCTCCGAACTCGGCACAACATCTGGCAAGGACATTGACGTCATTTTTCAATGTTAATTTGACAACCCTGACACCAACACCGCCGTTGTCAAACATATCAGGTACGTGATCCTCATTCCTTGGGTGTTCTCTTTTAATTTCGTTCTTCTGTAACTGGAAAACGTCGTTTACAGATACGAGTCGAGAATGTGAGCTGAGATATGAATCGATTGGTCCGGTGCGTCAACGTTAACTCTTCCGGATCAATCATAAGATTTATAATGGTCCAGTCAAGTGGCGCATAATTATCGTAACTCAAGCGAGAGGCATCAAAGGTCGTAATTATGGCCTTAACCTTGTCAGATCCGTTTCACATGAAACCGAGCGTTAAATTCAGTCAACGCGCGACAAATGAACCAACACGGGTTAATCCCTCCACGAGCGTCTGTTGAGGTGACACTGTCCGCTAAGTAAGATCGAAGTGACTTTTGGTTTGAATAATCGGCATAGGCGCAGCTTTTTATCTGTTAACTTGACAAATAAAAGGAAATTGATAGGGTCTTTATCATATAATTTATACGACACAAGGAAAAACTTAATGATGGAAATCGTTGGTTTCAGTTTTACAGAAATCAGTTTATTGGCAAAGTGTGAAGTATTATGTTTTCGACGAGTTTATACATTTTGTTACATCTGGTGCTGAACTGGTCTGATGGTTAGGAATCAGGCGTTCTTCGCGTGATAGGGACGAGTTATCCGAGTTTTCGTGGCTCCTGTGTGATTGTTGGTTTACTTGCACGACAAATAGATCATCGAAAATGAACCTGGAGCGTTTGTGGAGCTCGCCATTGATGAACTTTAACTTCTCGCTGTTAATGAGCAGCGATAGAACCCCACCGGACCAGGCCAGCCCGAGCAATGTCCATAAGTATACTATAAGTTGGCGGAGATTAACGTACAGAAGTATTCGTGTTATTAATGTTACTACTGTATTTGAAATACAGTATTTCAGAGCAACTAACAAATTCATGCACGCTTTTAGCGTATACAAATGTGAACTCACCAAACACGCGATATGTGTAAAATATCCTGATGCCATAGTGCGACGAGTGCGGCGTCTCATACTTGCCCCAGTCATCGGTCCAGCGTTTCGCATGGGGATTCGTATACGATTGATAATCGGCCGAAGGCACCACATCGCCAAAGCCAATCGACAGTAATGTGATGACGGTGAAGTACAGCGAGGTGATCACGTCCCAGCCCTCGACTTTTGAGAATAGTAATGCTGAACAGTTGCCGTTCATTCCCAGTCGTTCCCATTGACCCTGTGTGAGTACCTGGCAGCCATGAAAATAAAAGTAGACCGACGGCTATATACAAGGATAACGACAGTAAAAGCGGATTCGACACTTCAGTCCGTGCTATCGTCTAAAGGAACATGCAATATTGTTTCATAACGGCTAAATGTCAAATGTATTTTACCTCGAACAGGACCAGAAACCTGTCGAAAATGAAGTTGGAAGTCATGCGAATCAAAAAATAGAAGAGTGGAATGCCGACCATTGCGTAGAAAACGCAGAATAGCCTCCCGTTCGATGTAATTGGAAAGACATTCCCATAGCCCAGCGTCGTCGTCACTATACGGCATGAGCATAAGTGGGCACAAAATTCTGTATGACACATAACGATCGAGGACAAATTGAGTTTACCTGTCACGGAGAAATAAAACGCATTGAACAGGGTCCAGTAATGTGTACATTTCTTTCCAATAAACAGTGCATTATCGATGGCACTTTTTTGGACTTCGTGAATGACTTCTTTATAATGTGAAACGTTCAACACTTTGGCGCGCAGGTGGAGATTAATAGAACGAGACAAACATATTCGTTTTAATATTAACAAGGATGCACCACACACGCGTCCCTATAGTATCATTTGCGTTGAGCTCATCCAATATGCTCATGTTTCGTTTATACTTTTCCCAGACGATCTCCAATTTGGCTGCTTCGTAGACATTCCTTCGCATAACGCGGTGAGCATGTTGAGACACTGTATTAATTAAACTTACTGTATTTCGTCAATCATGTTACAATTGCTTTCTTCTTGTGGCCTCTCCAGTTTCATAAATACTAATGCTCTACAGATAGGTCCTCGATATGCTTCAAGACAATGGTCTAGTGAGTCACTTTTCAGTGGTTTCAACCATTCAAAGACCTAAACACCCAGCACACAAATAGGCAATGTAAATCCACAGGGTGATTGTGTATGCCACCGCCGTGCATCCCTTATCTGAATTGATTTAGGTCAAATTCGAAATCGTCGTGATTCCGTATTTTATAGAGAATAACCTATATTGAGTTTACTCCGTAAATCAATGTACGCCATTTTATTATGCTCTAATTATTTTGTTTTGTGCTCGGTGGCTTGAGTCCACATGTTCCAAAAGCAAAGATAACAGGTAAGACACATCGTGGTTCATCCTCAACCCCTAGCTAGATGTCACTGTACAGTACATCGAGAGAACGCGAAAAAAACAAGGGGCATCCTCATGGTGCTGTGAGGGTATGATGGCGAAAGAGGATATAACTCACGCGTGTTCTTTGCTCCGGTCCGGAGCATAACCGCAGTAGGGGTTTGACTCAATTAGCTTCACAATAATCTCGCTCTTATATTTCATTCAGGGCCAATGATCTCATCGTTCTTTTTTGTGTCAAGAATTTATCGAATTCAACTGTTCAACGTTTTGTATCGAATGAATACGTAATGAATTTGTGGCGGTGGTTTTTTCTATGATATAATAAAAAGGCCAGCGCGGTTCTGGTGAATGTCTACAACAAGTCAACTGGGCCAAATCAATTAAGAATGCGGACTTGATATAAATTTAACTAGCTCTAGCGTGTCCTGTCCTTGCTCTTATCTTTAGATTTATTCTGGCCGCAAAAACGGAATCTGTTCTTGACGAACTTGATAAGAATGCTTACTTGTCGGTAATACTTTTGCCTCTAACATGACCAAAATGACGTTTTTCTTTGTTCTGTTGTCTGATGAAAAGTACTATGCTTGACGTTTTCACACGTCGATCTTGTTCGTTCAATATGTGTCGGATATGGCCGTCGACTCTTATTATTAGTATTCAGTTAAAAAAAGACAAAACCATTAACTCGATTCCTGCGGAGTGGGACGCAGCCTATAGCGTCCTCGTCTCCCAAAAAAAAAACTAACTAGCCCGAGCCAAAACAGAGTGATAGAGCAAGGGAGACGCCTGGACCCTAGTATAATTCGATATTTTACGCTTTAGATGTTAGAAATAGAACATCGCGGTCTAAAATGCCAGCTATGCTGCTCACTACCCCCAAAATGCAACATCGCAGCATGCCTGGTTGCATACTAATAACAACGAAGCCAGAAACGTGATTTCACACGTTTGCGCTCGTGCGTGTGAGGACTGCTGTTCTAAAGTGCCGTACTATCCCTAATTAGTATTTAACATCGAAAATATCAGCATTACATATGCTGAATAATCACAAACTGACCCAACATCGTATATAGGTTATATTATAAGGGATTGACTCGTGACTGAATAGACTAGCAAGTGCCATTAATATTGCACAATATGTAAAAAAGTTCATTTTAGTTATTTAAGCCAAACCGCTCAGACAAAATAAATATACGGTTGGTGATGAATAATGTACATTTTAACGTTGTACATTATGGATTGTTAGACCTACAGTCTAAATTTTTTTTCTTGTTGTGTTGTTTGAATAAGGCCATGTTCAATGTACGACTGATTTGTCGCAATGGTCAATTAGGCGGCACCAAAAAGCTGATCTGGGAAGGACCTTTTGTCGTTCAATGCGGAAACAAGGCGGCACTGTCTGGGTATTTGGCAGCACCGGGTGTGACGGCGCTAGCCATTCTAAGGTGGTTGGAAGCCCCCTTTCACCTTTAAACTTTTATTTAGATCTTCATTTGAAGATAAAAACCATGAAATATCATTTAGTGTTAGTGTTTTGTTCCATTTTTTGACACCGTTTCAACTTCATTAAAACTATCAGCTATCAATTGGTAGTCGTGACCATGTCGATGAAACACATTCACATGAGGTTAAGGTTGACGTTCTAGCCATTCGATGAAAAAACAACAATTGCAAGGTGACGTTATCATCAAAAATTGTTTGTCTAAAAAACTTGCTCTCAGACTAATAGATTCCAAAAACGGCAGCATTACATAGATTTAGTATTTGGCGGACACGTTTCTCCGCCTGTGCACATGGTGCAGGCTCAACTGCTAATCTAAAGACCGTGAAGAACAGGGAAATTATTCTCTCACAATATGGACACTAAACGTTTGCTTCACACTATTGCGTGGTAATTAGATCAGCTTTGGAACTATACTTCTCTATGTTAGTTAATAATGCTATCCTGGACCGCCCTATCCAGTATATGATCAGGCATAAAATTGAAGAATGTGTGAACAATCATGACTTTGGGTGACTCGCCAAAAACTAATTTCTTATTCTTTGGTCGAATTCACATGAACTTTGTCTGTCACTTCAAGCACTTTTCAGGATACAGTACTCATTTTCTCATGTTTCACACATCTCGTTCACACAATTATTTTCCCTAATTGGAAACTTGGCCGTCCGGGACAATTATGGTTTCTGTAAAATCTGAAACTGACGAAAAACTGAAAACTAACCTGAAAAAGGCGACATAACTCGAATGCATTATTTTGTTTTGTCCTGCATGCCCAATCAGACGGGCTGGATACATCTGGTATTACTGGGGTCTTAGGGTTATCTGATGATGTGACGTGTCAGTCTCTATGTAAAGTACACCTTGGTGTTTTGTAAGGCAGCCAAAGGTTTCATTAAGAAAATATGCATGACTCTCATTATGTAACGCCCTTCATCAGTATGACAATGAGTGATTGTTAAGTTCATCGTGATACTACGCACGTGATTAATAACCATTAGTAGTATACATTACCATTAACAGACTCATTAGTGCGCTAACTTACCGTAAATCTTCAACAATATTAAGAGAACCCCACCTCATGAGTCAAAATGACCTTATTAGTCGACAATCGAATTATCAGTCTCAAGAGTGACAAGGGGGACTGCCTGGACTGTCTCTGCGTGCGCCACCTATACACTATTTCAAATCAAATCAATTCCGAACAATCAGCCAGAATCACAATCACGAGCAAATAATTGAAATCTTGCTTAACGCAGTCAATAATCACACACACACAAAAAATGAAATTATTAATCACTCACTTTCTGAGCGCACAGGCCGCGTTCAGTGCCCTGCCCAAAGTCGGCCAGAGACAGTTTGACCTGTTCAGTATTGATTACAATCCAAACAGAGACGTG
Source organism: Oikopleura longicauda (assembly GCA_004367895.1). Classification (NCBI taxonomy): domain Eukaryota; kingdom Metazoa; phylum Chordata; class Appendicularia; order Copelata; family Oikopleuridae; genus Oikopleura; species Oikopleura longicauda. The sequence goes on along the minus strand of SCLD01100622.1, from coordinate 4,281 downwards.
CCCGAGCTAATGCAATCGATGAATTTTACGAATTGGGAGAGAGATGACTATTTCCAGCTCTATGATCAACTGGTCCAGGCGCTTGATCCTGACCATCCAATGGCGCATACGACGTTGATGGGGGACATGACCGAAGAGTCGGACAATTTCAAACAAATCAAGCTCAAATCATCACTCCAGAATCAACAGCAGCAACAAGCAGCGGATGACTCGATTTCAGATGCGGATCGAGATTTCATGATGCGTTACATGCAGCTCAAGTATTCGGTCCTCTTCTTGCAGCAGTATAGATATTTAGGTAAGTATTGTTTTTATGGATGCTGGTGCCTGCCCGGCGGTGTCGGTGACATTGGCACTGGGCACGGGCAACCGGTCGACAATATTGATCGCGCCTGTCGCGAATATGCCACATGTTACCAATGCATGTACAATCAACAGATGGGCGGTGAGTGTGACGATTCGGACGAGGGGCGATACACGATCCAGGGCTCGCAAAAGGAAAACGGCAAAGTGTTTCTGATGTGTACTGATCCGGTTGGCTCGTGCAAGTAAGTTACCAGTCATTTTAATCAGTCAAAAATAAAATGGTTTCAGACGACAACGATGCGAATGTGACAAGCATCTGGCCGAGAAACTGGCCAAGCATGAGCCCGAGTGGAATGTGTCTCATCATCGACGATGGGGTGACGAACCGTTTGACTACAACAATCAGTGCGTTGCCCAGTCAACGGCGGCCACGGTTGCCCCGCCGAACTCATCCTTCCAACCACCGCGTGGCAGCAGTGTCACGAATGAACTCATCACGGCCCGTTCGGCACGGTTCATGAATTCCGATGATATTGATTTCAGCGAGCCTGACTATACTACTAATTTTACTCCAGCTGAGGGTGGACAAAAGGAAAAGACAAGTATACCAGAACGTACGAGTTGAACTGATTTCGCAAATCTGCCAATAATCCAATAATTTTCATTTCCTAGGCTCATCATATCCAGCCATTGTTGCCAGTATCCCATTATATGGACGCATCATCGGATGCTGTGGACGCTCACCCCATGTCCATTACTTTCGCCAAGGTAAAAGATATTATTGGAACATCGCTTTGACTCCATTTTTCAGGTCAAAAATGCTGTCCCGATGGAACCATAGTGCCAGAGCAAAGCTACTGTTAAAATGAGCTACTGTGTTCTGTAAATATGTCGATAGTGTCACAATAAACGTGTTCCTTGTTCATTTTAATTCCGTGTCATACTTGTGAACGAAAGAGAGTCAACCGAAACTAAATCGAAATGAACTGTAACAAACTGCGAGTAAAGTCAAGACAGGTCGCGCCATTTCAAAGTGAACTTGGCCAAGGAGTGCACTTCTCAGCTTTGGCTTCGTCACCGCAACAGTAATTAGTTCATCATGCTTTCGTTAAAATAACAAGTGGAAAATGTTAATATAACCAGATTTCGTTTTTCCGTTCACATTATTAACGGGTCACAGGCACATTGACCAAAATGAATTAGCTTGACGCGATTACAATTTGTATGACCCAATAAGAGCATCAATGTACCCATTACCACCGTAGTTGCATGTCGTCAGTCGATGGTGTGTGTGTCGTGGAACTTGTTGCCCATAATGAACGGAATTTAAACGAATAAATAACCACTGAATTAGTACGACGTTAGAATGACGATGGTTATTTTTGATGAAAAACGAATAACCTGTGATTCATAAGTCCTTTGCAACTTTCGATTAGCATGTAGACGTGGAAAATGGCAGTATGGCAACCAGTTACCCAGTATCTAATGTGAATGTTAATTAAGATTGCTAACATAAAATCAAATGAATGAACGTAGAAGACGTCAACGCAAGACGTCAAGCCGAAGAGAAGCTTGTTTGAAAAATTAGTTTTCATTGATGTCTTAGGGCCGAGATTTTTAGTGCATGTAAATGACCTATGGCCGGCTTCCTTAATCGAATGAGTAAAGTTTATTAAACCAGTGAATGTTTTATGACAACTCAAACAACAGATCTAATGGCATAATTAACATGCTTGCCACTTCCAAAATAGTGAGAAGAGAAAACTGAATAATGTTTCGCGCAATACACAAACGTAACATTGTTATCATCGTGCTCGGCATTGTTGGGCTCATGGCATTAATAATTGGCCTAAGTGTTGGATTGACGATGACAGTATCGGACACAACAACGGCCCCTATTGAGACTACTCCGTCTGACAGAACAACGTCGGCCTTAACTACACTATCACGGCCAAGCAGTACGACAACACTTATCACAACGCACGGTGCTGGTAGTATGACTACTTTGATCAGTACGTCGTCGGCAAGTACCACCTCAATGCTGACCACCACGCCAGGCTTGACCTCGTCAGTTAGTACGACTATGCTTACTGAAAAGACTACCAGTAAATTGACAAGTACATCCACAACAACAGGAACAGACGACAACAACAGTAACACCACGACAACAATAGCAACATCGACAGAAACAACGAGGTCTGCTACTTCACATATTCTGGGAATCTGGCAATATGAAAATAAGTTTGATGCAAGTTTAACGAACAGCAATGGCGAGGAAACCAGGATTCACTTTGGAACGGAAGGACGTGTCGAAGTTAACAGTTTTTGTGCACTGACATTTAAAAGTCAAATGTTTGTTCTTGGCTAGGTTTACAACACTTTTTATATTTACAGTGAAAACTACTGCGGGTGGCTCTGCTTATGAACTGAAAGTTATAATTAGGGTTGGTACAGTGGATTCGGTATACTGGATTTTTTGGTTGATTTCTAGGTTTCAGGGCAAGCAGCATAGACATGCAGTTGCTGCTATGCTCTACATGCCGCATGCTCCACAGCCTGTGATGAGTTAAAACGAAAATAGTTGTAAAAAAAATCTCAAAAAACCACTAGCAACCCTAGTTATAAAGTTTGTTCTAACTTGGTCCATTCCATGCAGTTTTAACTAAAAACTTACAAAACCAATCGTCAAGAGGCGCGAGTCCATATCAAATAAGCCAGGTAGTAAATTGTAAATTGGAGCGAATTGGCGATCTAGCAATCGATCTTGAATTCGGGGCTTGTACGGCAACTGAAAATGAGATTATAACTTGCTTCGCAGATCAAAACTTCAAACAATGCTACAAGGAGAAATTGACGACTCTGACGTTTTGATATTTCCTCTATGCTCTATTTCGTCATTTTGTCAAAAAGGGAACAATGCCGTTCAATATTACAGAACCTATCAAGAAAACAAGGCATGATCATCAAGCTATTTATATTGCTTCGTCAAAGCGTGAGAAATAAGCAAATTGCTCAAAAATTAGCAAATTTTCAGGTTTTGTACTGGCCGCAGGATCATACAATACGAACAAAGCTGAATTACTTGACATGTCAACGTGGACCTGGGAGCAGAGGGAACCGTACCCGTTCCACCGACGGGGCATTTACGCCGCTCCTGTACTTCATTGCAAAGGACAGTTTTTAATGTTTGGTGGACAAACATCTCCAAACTCCATCGTTGTTTCCAAAATAGCCGCGTACCAACCGGACACGGATAAATGGACAGATGTTGGACGTCTTCGCACATCGCGAAGTCGTCATGGTGCCATTGCTGTCAGCGACGGATTCGTCATTATGGGTGGTTACAAGAATAGTTACGTGCGGCGCAAAAGCGAAAAATGTACATACAATGGCGATCAACTCCTGTGTTCCTATCAAAGACCTTACCGGCCATACCGTGTGTACAAACTGAGTTTGAAAAATGACTATAATATTAATTCAGATTGGACACATCTATTTCCCGCTCCGTTCGACTTCTGCAATGTTTAAAAAACCGAAAATGTGGCATGTGCAGTGAAACTTTATTCATAGGAATAAGAAAGGTGGCATAGGTCTGTTTGTTCGTAAATTATTTAGCACGGAAAAACGTAAAGTCTATTTTATAATTTTTGTGTCATTTCAGTGTGATGTTTTTGATGGTTTGTCGTCTTTTTTTTGTTGAAGAAAGAAAAGTGTGTAGATTTAGAAACTTAGCAGAATAAATAAAGATTTGGGTGAACTGTGTACTATATCTAACCTAATGAATTCTATACATTTTTTGAAAAAAGGGGAAGCGCGTCATTTTTGCCTCCGGGACCGAGTGTTGAATAGGGCGCTCTTGAGCATGTTCCATCCTCGTGTACTCAGCCCACCCAAGGCTACACACATGAGCACCGGATGTTTAACCGAAGTCTACAAGCTCTTTTCGCGCTTATTTCTATTTGAGAGTTTCGTAAG
>SCLD01100611.1:0-10454 GCA_004367895.1 Oikopleura longicauda | reverse complement strand
AGTGTGTTTGAATATAAACTGTAATACTGGCCTGTATAGTTGCGACAATTAATGTGTTTGGAATTTGAAGCGAATCTGATGATCCTTTAGGATAAACCGCTCGATAATAATCTTAATAATTTCACAGTAAGCACGTGTAAACTCCTATTTCGTTACTTACTTGGATTTCAACTTCAGACTAAACCACCAAATACAATTACACTTAAACTCAGATTAAATATATGAGATATAAAGATTTTAAAATGATTTTAATCTGATACAATGATACATTTCGTAACACTTCATAATTGAAATCCCAATCCCATAAAGCGGATGATCTAAATGAAATCCCATAAAGTAATAATCCATGGGCAGATGATCACAATTATATTTATATTATTCCCAAGATTATCACATTCAAAATCAAACATATCTTTACAACAACGATTCATTTTACGATTGCACCTATTTGACCTGTCCGATTTTCGAGGCAAGTGGTCGTTCATGTATCGATCTGTTTCGGACATTCAAATAGCCATTTTTTGATAAAGACGCTCATCTGAGTATTGTGGTAGGTGTTCGTTAATTGTGATTCGTGATCACACCTGAATATGTATTCCTATTAATTCTCTAGAATATTGCATTCTTGAGTGATTAAGATCTAAAACCGCGCCGAGCGGCCGCGATCCCAAATCCTACTCATGGAATCAATCCTTTTGACGTTTTTCGAAAAAAAAATGGGGAGGGGGTAATTTTGTAGGAATATATTTTATAAGCAATAATTATGGTCTGATGTGCGGATTTGATAGTGTCTCCAAAATGAATTCATTTAATATTGAAATTGGCTGAGTAACGTACCACTTAGTATAATCTATTTGCTTCCGATCACAGCAGAATTCAGTTCTAAAATACGTTCTACCTTGATCTACCAAATAAGAGTCCGGACTTGGGCTTATAGTGGATCTATTAAAAAAGGGGAATGGGAAGATGTCCCGATTTTCGAATTAGTAATTGTCGGATTTATGACAGCATTTGACATTATCAGAGTCTACTTCCCAAGATCAGAATTATGATTAAGACTTATTAGAATTCTAGAAGATTACTAAAAGGGTCACTCGTAATCTAATTAATTCCTCAACCTTCAAAAAAAAGTTTTTCTCCCATATTTATTTTAATGTATTACATCGCGGAGGAGGGCAGAGGAGCGCGCCATCAAGCGTCTTTAATTCGCATTTAATATAAAAAAAATATGTGAATATTCAAGTGGCCAATAGGAAACGTCCCTTTTCAGAGCTGTCCCGTCGGACCATCATTTTTCGTTGGTGTGAAATCATTGGTTTTGAATTTTACCACTTGACAAGATTATTGGTTTCTAAATTGAAATCATGAAATTCATGAAAGTGTCGATTAGGTGCGAAACGAGAACATTAAAGTTGAATTAAATCAGGACCCGCATTGAAGTTAACCGCCAAATTATAAATATTGCCATACTGCATATATTTTCATTTTAGAAGTTAATATAGAACATTTATATCCGATGGTCAATTTCACACCAAATTAAGGAGAGCCAAGGCAGGTCCGTTCAAGAAAAACCGTGATATTTCTGAAAACCCGACCACGTGAAAATATTTTATTCACAGGTACAACCCTTATTGGCAACATTGAAAATTTTAGATTGAAATTCGAATGCTATTCTGGATTTTTTCCACGATTTAGCGGTTAAATGTGACATTTCGTATGCACCTCCGTTGATATTGTTTATCAGAGTTAATGACCCTTAAACCGGACTATGACGTCATAAACCAGTAATACCTGTAATTTACCTGTGACTTATATTTTTTATTTGAATTTCTTAAACCTGATATTCGAATTGTTGCACCTTGGAATAACCTTAATCTATATAAGTGTGGCTTTGGGATCAAATTTTGCCCAGTTCCCTAAAACTATTTTGTACATTGAAAATGAATTGGTTATCAAATAACTGTTGGAAGTGCATTATATAGATCCCGAGATGATATTTTATTACGGATTTGATCAAAATCTCTTCAAATCAAAAGGATTTTAGCATTTTGGGCTTGGTTAGGAGCTCTGATCGGCATTAATAATGATTGAGGAAACTAACATCATCAACCGTATCATTTTCGAATTCCCGGAATTCAGTCTACACTACGTTTACGGTACCGTTTAGTTTCCGGTATTTGGATTTTAGGTAATTTGGTTACGCCCTATAAAAGCGGACATGCTAGGATGGTCATATGATCCATATAATATAGGCATTGGAGATATCCATTCGGTTACGGATTTGAAATCGGGCGTGGTCTCATGTAAAAGTGTCTTTATATCCGCGAATTTGGAAAAAAAGTGAATCTTTTTGAGCAAATGATCTACTTCCGTATGGATTCCACCAGTTTGAGATTGAATTAAGACAAAGGGGGTTGGGAGGCATATAGATTAGATTGTCAATCCAATTACATGATGGTAAAAGTATTCTCATTTCGAAAAATATGCCCAACCAAAATTTCATTAACTTTGACTTCGTTGTAAAAGTACTTAATTTACGCATTCGTGTTCATTCATGAAAAGCAAACAAGGCAATCCAAGTGGGAAATGTGCTTAGGGGTTATGGTGGCAAATATTCATATATTCATTATTATTCCAATTGGATAAAATAACCCTAACCGTCCTCAAATAGATCCGGCCAGACCACCGAAGTAAAACGATTAAAATCGAACAAAAAGATTCGCGGATCAAAGACTTAACTAATCCAACTTATACTGTAGTAATCTTGGAATAGAAATAATGCTGCGAAATATATTAAACGCATATTTCTGATCAAAACTGGTATAGGGGGTCACGCATTGGAGTGGAACACCTTCTTGGACTTACCCACATAATGTAATTTTGAGCCCGCTGCTGCACTATTGGTGCAAAAAGGGTTGCCAAAATCGTGGCAACCTATACACTGTACTTCACGTGAGCGTACCACTTAAAGAAGATGTTTTTATATGGCGTTTACATTTTTGAGGAAATGTTCGAATAATGTATTTTCATTGTGAGAGAAAATTCTCTGTTTGGAATTATACAACAGCTTTTATTGTGTGATTTAGTATTCGGCTGTATTCGTGTTTTATAGTGATCTTAATCGGTCTGATTCGGCACCAAACAGTCGCTGGGTTTTTTTATATTTATATTTTCCAAATCAAAATCACGATTCAACGAAGACAGATTTAATGCTAATCAGAAAACAAAAAATAAAGAAAGGAGTAATTCTCAAAATTGAAATATTCAAATCAAGATTAACTTATTATCGTATAAATTGTTTAATTATTCCAGACGGAGACTAAAAAGGGACGACGTCCAACCAGGTACATACGAGAAAAAAAATTTAAAATCTTGCATATTCAAAATATTAGAAACCATTATTATTCATTCAGTTTTCTTTATATAGTTTTTTTCATAAACCATCTTAACAGAATTGAAAAGTTTGTTGATGACGATTTACCACCCATTGTAGTGCAAGGGATAAAGTTGCGTTTCGAAAATATGATACTCGGCATATCTTATGTCACATAAGTTATGTGCCATATTATATGGCCGATATCGTAAGTCATTTGTAGATTATAAATTTCCATGCCCCAAGTATGCCACCTTCAATCGAAAGTTTTCAAATTGTACACCTCTTCATCAATTTAATATGAAACGACATGTTGCATATGATATGATCCTGTAAGATATATCAAATGACATATCTTATGTAAGAATCAATTCAAAGATGTTATTTAAAAACGAATTTTTTTAAATCAATATTTGAGAGTTCTCAAAATAAATTTTCTGGCGTCGAACTTTCACAGTAATAATGAACTAATAATTATGAATTTTACATTCGAAGAATTAAGAGAGGCAACATTTCCTTGGCGAGCGTTACTTTACATTGTTCACCCTGATGAAACAACTCCAGCTGATTTGAAATCAGCTCCTGATTATGTTGCAATGATTGTCCCTTATTTCTTTGTATTGAGTTGGGATCAATAAAATTGATCAAACCAAGGTCAAATGTGGTTGAAATGAGGCCACATGAGGATAAAGGGGGCTTGAACTTGCACACATTGGAGTGGAACACTTTACATGCAAAATCATACGAAAGCATTCCACTCTAATATGTGCAAGTGCAAGACGAGGTATTCCACTCCAATGTGTGACCCTTATATATTGATCCCAAAACGGATACTGTTCGAAGGTGCAGTATGTCAATATAGCAAAAGATTGCGGTTTAGACTTAATGATGGAATAACCTCAATGTCTCATGCGATTACACTCCGAGTTTTTGGTCAGTTTGAAATCCGTAAGAGCAAACATAAAATGCAATTTGCCAGTTTTAATAATGAGGATGATATTTTTGTTTTTATTTTACTAGGAATTTTTCTAAATTCGGAATTTTTTTCTAAATCTTTTAAAAGAGAACTTTAAATAAATCTAAAAGCCTTATTTCTACTGCTCATATCAAATATTTCTTTGATGGCTATTTGGCATATATGGAAGGGAATTCGGTAGGGTTATCTAGAAAAAAGTGAGATTTTTAAGTAATTTAGGTACTTTCTAAGCGAGTTTCACAAGGCAATGGCTTTGATGTCCGACGAATTGCACCATCGAAAATCTCGGGGTGCTCAAACAGAAAATGCCTTTACTGAGAATCCTACATTTTTGGTAACCCTCTAATTATTTTTTTTGCTTTGGTATCCGAACTTTCGACGAGTCAGAATTTTCGGTGGGTTGTACTTTTGCATTATTTCGGATTGCAATAAAAGAATTCATTGGTGAAAAAAATATAGAGTATATAACTTATTGGTTTGTATTTGAAACATTTCGCATATTCACGTTTAAAAATGAATGGTATATCACATGGATTGTGGCATTGCTTGCAACGGATCACAGTTATTACTGGGCACATAGAATGATGCACGAAGTCAATATTATTTGGGCTACCCATCAGGATACGATTTTAAACATGAGTCATATGATATGAACGATATGATATTGTCTATATCATGTTTTTAAAATATAAAAAAGGTTCACCATAGTGGCGAAGATTACAATTTGGCAATGAGTATGCGTCAAGGATTATTTCAACGTTATTTTACATGGCCGTTCTACCTTCCCATGGCTTTTCTTGGAATTCCTACCGAGTTCTTTATAACACATCAAGGTCTTAATCTGCTTTATCAATTTTGGATCCATACTGAGCTAGTAGATGGTCTCGGAGACACTCTCAATTACGTCATGAATGTTCCAAAGCATCATCAAGTGCATCACGGAAGAAATCCATATTGTGTTGATAAAAATTATGGTGGAACTTTGATCATTTGGGATAGAATTTATGGAACGTTTGCAGATAGAGACAAAGATGTTCATTATAATGGTGAAAAAATTGCATATGGAAGGGTTATCAGAACGTTATGAATGTTTTAATTAACATTTTGCCCATTTTTTGGCCCATACTGTATGCAGCTTAATTATACTATATGTATATTATACTATATCATATAGTCTATATGCATACTATAGAATATTATACTATATGCATACTATAGCATATTATACTATATGCTGCATATAGTATGCTTGGTAACGTATGGCCCATACGGTATGGCACTCACTACTCTTTGTAAATCAACTGATTCCTGTGTATTTTCTCTGTAATTTCTTGGCATCTTCGTTTTTCCCGTTTTTAGTTGTTTTTGAGAATTTTCTCTATCCTGGATTCGAAACGTAGGCTAAACGATAAGACACAAATTTATCAGATAAAAATGATTAACAAATGATATTTTGAAAAACAACCTCGAAAAGGCTGATTCCACCAGTGAATTCATTCAGTTACTTCAAAATACAGTTTCATTCATATCGAAAATTATTCAAAAAAGTTGCAAGAATGGGTGGCTTCAGCAACAAAATGAAAGCACTTTTCTATGGACCCGGTAAGCTTTTCTAAAATTCTGTCGATGATAAACCTTATTTCAAGGCTGGTCAGACAAACATAAAACAAACCTACGCATGGGTGACCCTGCTGATTTACCCAAGATAAAACCCAATGATGAACTAAAGTTTTATGATCCTTTTTTATCCTGGAACATTGCATTATACACATTTTTTCAAAAACTGACTGGTTTGGCTATTTTTGATCATATGCTCAATACACAATCTGAGCCCCTCTTCACCCCAGGTCAGTGACAATTTATAACATACGTATAAATTCTATGTAAATTTCCATATAAATCATGGCCATTTAAGCGTCGGAAAAATACTCGTTACTAACCGGATGGTTGGCTGTTCTTTGGATTTTTTGGACACATTGGTCAATTGGGGAATTATGTTCGTCAAAACTCATGCTCAATGAAATATTCCGGACATTTGTCACCGGTTTATTTTTTCTCAGCCCACAGATCGGATCAGATTTGATACGCCTGCCAAATGCTATTTCAATTGCTTTTTTCTTGAGCTCGATTTGGGCCATTCTGATTTATAAAACACCTCGTAAATTGAACAAAAATGAATAAAATCGAACGAATTCGAATAAAAACGAAATTCATCGACAAGGAAATTCTGATTTTGAAGTGATTAAAAGATGATTCGTGTAACGAATAAGTGATCAATAAGTGATTTATTCTTAAGGACATTACCTATGATATTCTCGGGCCCTATTGAATACGGAATAAGGACAAGAAGAACCAACTGCGGTGTTTTATGTTGTTTCTAGAATTATTTTTCATCCCTTTCACCCGTTTTTGATCCGGTCAAGATTGCGGTCGGGGTAAATAAGACAATAAACTCATTAGTTTGTGACATTTATCAAGTCGCGGTTTCGTATTAAGATAAAACAAGTAACCTTTTTGGTTAATTTAAATATTATTTTCATCCCTTTCATGCCCTGGTGCCATAAATACTATACAAAGTAAACATTTTGGGAGGAGTCGAGACATTAGTACCTGCTAAATATGCAAACAATAAGAGATTTATCTCAAACTAAAATTAACTTATTTGACCTTATGCATAGTCTAATAGGGACGGATAAGATACTAATTTCTTTTTAAGTCTTTAAAGTCGGTTCAAGACCGTCATTCCTAATTATAAACTAAATATTTTCGCATACAAATAAATTTTTAATAAATTTTGATTCTGTTTGAAATCTCATGCAGTGGGCATTTCAATAACTCGCCCAGTCGACCGGCGGTTATAATGAAAAAAGTCTGGTTCAATATGACTCAATTTCTAACTCGGGCCGAGTTCTCATATGGCTTAAAAGACGCGCAAGCAAGTCTGCTTCAATTCTAAATAGCTGGTTCAAGAGATGTAGTAGACAAAATGATTGTAGTTGATGATCAAGTCTTGATCTCGTATTCAAATATTTTGATCGCCAGTGCATGAAATACAGCTTTGTGACAAACTTTGGTTGATCAAGAAAGGTTCCTCGTTAAAGTAGGAATTATTCTCGAACCATCATATAGCCTAATACATGTATTTGAAAATTCTAAAAAAATCATAGTTGTACTCTTTATATTGTGTTATTCTTTTTAATTTCATCTCCACTTCAATGCGGCGCCTCATAGACTGACAATAATTCGCAATGCAAATGATCATTATAAAAGCGTTAAAATACAACAAGATCAGATTCGCATTCCAGCTCAATTATCTTAGGCATTAATATCTGCAAGGTCAACAATCATTCCACCTTATTCTTTGGGAAAAATTACCATTAAAACAGCTCATTAACTGCACGGCGGCAACACCCTAATGATCTCCGTACTAACAGCAATAGTCAAAATTCTTCAAATTCGGTCATAATTTTATGAAATTTTTTTTGGAGAATCCTAACAAAATTAGGAATTCATATAAAGGGGGAAGATTTTTCCACGACGACCATCAGGGAAGCGCGCCCCACTTTAATAGGTAAGATATATGATTCTTATAAAAAACATATGAAATGGTCGATATGATTTACACATATGAAATGCTCATATACATTCTAATGCTAGTATGTGATTTATTTTATGACATATGATTTATATGATATAAACCATATCATATGGTTGATCTAATGTTGGTAACCTTTAATACATGATATGATCAACCAAGTGGTATGATTAATATTATTGTTATGTAATAAATCATATATTATATCATTGGGCCCATATAATCATGTGAGTATAGGATATACAGTATATAAACTTCATCATATACTTAAATTATACGATTCATATGAGATGAACCATTTCATATGGGTTCATTATTTGGACCATATGATACGTACACGAATTCGGTTGTATGTTCTATATCTAGAAAAACTAAAACATACAACCACATACGGTCTATGTCACTTCGGCAGGTGGTGTCAAGCTGTGATTTCAATTTGATTGCAATACATTAAATAAGTGTATTCAAAGATGCTTTCTTATCGTTTCAGGTGAATTATATTTTAAATAATGATAATGCCAAAGTAAAATTCGGTCGGGAGGAGTGATAAACAATGCAGCCGCAGTTGTGACGTGATAAATACGGAAACATATTAAAACATTGTTTAAACGACACTAATTTCAATGCTTCATTTTACCATAATTGATAATGAGAATTTATCTAGAAGCATTTGAGACGTTATCTACAACAGACATATGCTTGTTTCCCAATTTGCGCGTTGTGATATTTTGCCACAATTAATTTACCATCTGGTCTCTCAGCATGATATCAAACCTGAGAAAAAAGGTCATTCACTCGATTTTTCATCGTTGAAGCATGCTGAGAATTTAAAATTAAATTCGAAAAATATAATGGTGAGAAAATCGCTCAAATTGGATCTCGGTGCTGCGATCCCCGGAAGATATACCACCGCAACCATAATTGACAATGTCCAATTTTCTCGCATCTTATGTTCATTGAATTTGCGTTTGATGATGACGATCGAACAAAACAAGAGTACGATCAAACGAAAATTCCGTTAACCAAAATTCTAATTTACTTTTCATATGTCATTCAGCATAATTTTAGTTCCGAAACTCATTGATCCTTAAGACGTTACAAGACTTTAACTTTACGTTTAATTTCTACAATATGCTAAATCTCAGTTTCAGGTACACAAAGAGTACCGAACTATTCGCGTTTTAAAGTTAAGTGCTATTTTTAAAGGTGTTGACAAGGATTGAAGTTAGTTATTAGATGTATTTGATAGATTTTGAGTAGATTTTCATAAAATTTCAAAGAATTTTATTTTAATAGTCGGTAGTTCATTCAACATTCTTGCTTAATTTTTGTTTCCGGACTTGAATGGGATATTCTTTTGGTTGGAAAAAGTGACCATAGGATTTCATAATTCTATTTCAATTCCATGTTCGTTCAGTTGATGAACAAGCTAAAGTTGACATTACGTTTTGTTCCTGATTTTTTTTATTTACCTTTGAAATCTTATTTCGTAAATCAGTCATTTGTTTTCTCGATACAACAGATTTGCCAGGTTGGCCAGGTTTACCGGGTAGACCATTGACACCGGGGACACCAGGAAATCCAGCCTTCCCTGCAACACCCTGAACTCCAGGATATCCAGCGACACCTGGTGGCCCTCTTGGTCCATCATTGCCAGGAAATCCGTCCAATCCATTCTTACCAGGTGTTCCAGGATATCCAGTAGGACCCATTGGTCCAGGATCACCCTTTTCTCCTTTTGGTCCTTTTGGACCAGGTGGACCTCTATAATACTGATCAGCTTCATATTCAGACATATCTGCTGTATCATGAGTCAATACCATTCCCATAACGGCCCATAAAACTACCTTAAATGTCATTTATGGAGAAAGAATGTCTCTTTATATTTATCCTTACACTAAATTTCATATTCTGGATGATCTAAATCGAATAATCTTATTCTGAAAAATCTGAAAAGGCCTCTGAGCCTCTGTGGACTTGAAATAAAATTGGCACCCAAACACCTCGTTGTGCTCAACTTAAACTTGATATCACGTGTATATTCACTACAGATTACACTCCCATAAGAATGCTAGCCTATTAACCGATATATTTTGTCCACAAACTGTAATATTAAACGAAATTTTTTTGACGCACAAAGCATTATTGAGTGGATGAGCCATTTGTTTGATTCTTGATTCCTTTCGATTATTCTTGTGAAAACATTGAAACGGACATTCGCCACGACATATTCTCAGATTTGAAAGTTTTGATAACTTTGAACCTTTTTGATCCATTTGATATATTATTATATGCTATATTATAAAGATATTACATTATATAAAGTGTCACCGCGGTTGACTCATGTATGGCAAGCATTTAAATTCTAACCACTGAAATTAAAAGCGGTTTGATTTTTAAAATTTTTGACATGGGTTTACAATAGAAAAGTCTAGAACTGGACTATAAAACCCCACTCGCATTCGATTTAAATAAGATAAAAATGAAACTTTTAATTTGTTTGGCAATTT
>SCLD01100600.1:0-10457 GCA_004367895.1 Oikopleura longicauda | reverse complement strand
ATTTGAATAACGGTACGCGCGATTTTTTGATCATTTGTGTGGTCATTGTGTTTTTTGTCGCACAAACCGTGGGCATCACTACACACAGGGCTCTATTGAACAAAAGTAGAAAAAAATGGGGACAATGGACGAATGGTGAGCATGTCCCCCCGATCATCGTCCACCCGGGTCGTTATTTGTATGGAAGGGCAACACTTACACATATCATCTATATATATATCGATATAAACTCTAATGTTTCACTTCAATTTTGAACTATTCACTTTGACTTACCAAGTGGTAATTATATCGGTAACACGCCGGCTACTATTACTCACCACCCTCAAAAAGTAAAGAAGGGGATAATCTATGCTGAACTTGCTTGGTATCAGAACCTAACACACATATTGTGTCCCCTCCACTCTTTTGCTTGTCTATTGTTGTAGGTAAGTCAAAATGGGAGAAAGAAGTGGAGGCGCCGCGGCCTGATCAAGTCACGTAAGCATTCATCAATTTTTCTACAAAGCACAAAACTTTGACTTCCGCTTCACTAAGTCTCTATATATACTCTCGACAGGCTCCAGCTCCAATACTAGTTTATATCCTTTTTGGAGTACCGAAACTCAACAATTATCCCGTTCTCGATCCCCCTTTAAATCCATGTTCTAAAACTGACCAAACGTCTAGCCGACGCAAGAAACACCATTGTAGCACCGCCATGTAGACGCGGCGCACTCATACCATGTCTGTACGACACAAGCAAACTCTAACCAGCTGACATTCCATGTACCAGTTTTGTTGAGCGAGCAACAAACCAGACCAATAGACAACAACAAAATAGTTTGTTTCCGCATCAGTGCGTTGCACTCTTTTCAAAAGTGAAAATTTTGGCGCGAATTTTGACGTAAAAAACAGCCGAAACAACAAGTCTCTTATTGATGTAGTCGTTTTTAGTCGACGAAAGAACTACTATGAAACCTCCTAAACGACGCTAAAGTCTGAGTCTAGGTTTATTTGGCCAGAGCCGAAGCAAAAGGAAACGCAATATTCATACATCGTGAGTGAGACTCTTGTGTTATTATTTCGCTCCGGATAGTGAGTCGGAAGTGAACGGGCCTGGACTTGAAGTTCAATTATACCTCTGAACAACATCTGAACACTTTTAACTCAGAGAGGGAGAGCAGGCGCAGCCACCGGAAACTCAAAATTATGAGCGTTTGACTGATCTTATAAGCTGGCACGTAATCGTTCTTACATGAAGTTCGAAAACGCCCTTCATGGCTGATCAATTTTACCCTTTTTTTGCTCCTTTAGTGGTCGACCTCACATAGGCGTTGATTTTATGCAAATTAATATCTTCGTTCGTTCGTTTTTCTCTTATTTAAAAATGATTGGATTGGTCTCTCGATTCAATTTCAGCATTTAGCTTCGGCGGTATTATCTCTCGGTGCTGTTCACACCATCATCATCACCCACCCGTTTAGCGTCGTCGCGCGCACGGGCCGTGAGGTGTCCTCTAATACTCTAAATTAGACGAAAAATAAAAATTATAATGAAGTTGGTGTTTGAAGTTATGCCCCACGGCTGATTGAGTGAGTGAGTGAGAGAAGAGAGAGAGAGAGAGGAGATCTATCATTTCTTTATACAAAAAGGGGAGCTCCGTGAAAACCCGCCCCCACACACACACGCACACACACACACACAAGTTGAGTGGAGACTAGATTTCGATTTTGAAACGCTAGAATTGGTGGAGTGGAGCGCGCGTGTGTGCTTGGATGGAGTTGCATCATAGTAAACCGCACTAGACAACCGTCTGGTAAGTGCATGAAGCACGTGTGCGTATGCCGTAAGCATAATCATAACGTTGATCCAAGTTCAACTCATTCTTCCCGCACCACTGCACTACTACCTTGTCAAAGTGATAAAAACGGCCGCGATCATCAAAGGGCGAGAAGTTTAGTCTAGTCATTTGGGGTGAACTAATATAAATTATAATACAGTTCACTCAAACAACAACTGCCGAGATTGGTGTGAACTCCGACTCTTCAAGCGCTCGTAATTAATTGTTCCGCAGTTATAAAACCGTTACAAGCGGCACTCAGAACGCCGTGTCATTAGGCCTAGGTCGGTTCTCACGACTGTCTCTCTCTCTGATGATGATCAGTTTAGGGTGAACCTGAAGAGAGAGAGAGAGACGACTCTTCAAACTCCGATAAAAGAGTAACCAGGTGAGATGGACACACCTGCATTCTTAACAATTACTCACTCAGGTTGATCTACACTCTCTTTCTGTTTCACGGATCGTAACAATATTTACGAGCCACCTAAGCCAACAGAATTATATATAAACACGCTTACAAACATACTACAAGTTATTGATACTTTTTTTATTGGAATATATTATTATTATTATAAAAATATTGATTAGAATACAAAAATATAGTTATTATTATCGGTTGAGCTTGACCAGTGCCGGAAATGTCTTCTTGCGAAGCCGCTCCAGCTCATTACGCAACAGGGCAATTTCGTTTTGTTGAGAGCGGCTGATCTCGACCAGTTTCCGGCGGCGTGCAATGTCGCGCATGATCTTGCGCGTGTCCGGCTGGATGTGCGTGTCGCGAATGTTGCGCCGCTCAGAGACGGAGACGTGCAAATTGGCAAGGAGATCGTCAAGACGCGTGTTTTCGCGGTTCAACTCTTCCATTTGCGTGTTCAGCTGAAAACGGTGTGATTTTAAGGCTTGATTTCAAAGCTTGAATTAGTACCTTAGTCGTCTCCTGCTTCGACCGTTCAGCTCGTTTGCGGAAGGTCTCATTCTGCGATTGGAGCGTCTTGTCAATGCGCGACAGTTCACCAGCGTTAGAGTTCGTCGTATTGCTCGATAACACCGTCTGCAATTCGCGCGTCAGCTTGAGCATTTGAATGTCTTGCGCCTTTTGCGTTAAATCCTCAATCTCCATCTCAAGCCGACGCCTCTCCCACTCGAGCATGTGAATGCCCTTGCGGAAGTCTTTCGACTCTAACATTGCATCAATTTTGTTTTGCCTTTTAATTAACAAGTCAATTGAGCCTTTTCTGTAATAACCTTACCCGTATTGCTTGATTTGCGAGTTCAAATCTTCAACCACCTCGCGATGGACGAAAACGGCCTCGGTGAAGCTGCTCTCTTCGATTTCAATCTCGACCTGGCCCTGTTTCAGCAATAATTGAATGGACAAATTCTCGCCACAATCGGCAACTGCCTTCGCCACCGTCTCGCTCTCAGCAATCAGCTGGTTGATGTTCTCCTCATACTTTTCGTCTTCGGCACGACGTGATTCAACAAAGGCGGTGGCCTTGACGAGTAGAGCATTTTGACGCTAAATTACATATTTATTGACTCATGCTCATGTCAGTCTCGTTCTTACCTTGAGCTCGGCCTCTTGCGCCAATTTCAGCGCACGTTGCTGCTGCACCCAAACGGTCACTGCGTCGTCAACGCCGACCGGCGCTTCGAAGTCGGCATCGATTTGCTCCAGTGTTTCGCCTGCTTTGGGCCGGCGTTTGTAGTACTTGAAAAAGACGTCACTGTTGATTGCGCTCAACTCGAAGGTCTTCTCCATGTCAACCTAAATGATCACTCGTTAAACGAATTTCAAGGTAAAAAACTAACCTTGAATTGTTTCTCCATTAATTTCTCCTCCTGGACTTGACTCTCAACATGCTGCCGCTTGTGCTCGGCTGCCATTCTCCAGGCGCCAATCAGTTTGCTCTTTTCTTGTTTAATTTTTCGATACTCTTCAACCGCCTTCTCCACTTCGGTACGTGCCAAGCTCGTCTGAGTTGACCATTCAATTGATTTCGTCAAGCGTCGTACGATCAACTCCTCCTGGTGGATGGCGGCATTGATTGTCAGCTTCTTTTGATATAAATCATTTAATCCGACATCGAAATTGGCGATTGAATCTTTCACCATTTGCTGTAGTTTCTTGATCTCAGACTCTAATCCCTTTTTGTGTTTGGCACGATCCTCACTCAATTGTTTCACACGTTTCTCATACTCTGCTTTTAGCTTCTTGTGCTCATCGGTCCAATCGGCCTCGTGCAGTTCTGGATCGGTCATGAACTCGGGCATGGGTATGTCCTGTTTGAGGACGTCTTCCTTTTTCACTTCGATCACACCGTCCATCATGTCCTTTAATCCACGATCGCGCCAATTGTCACCGCCTGCGGCGCGTCGTACCTCTTCAAGACGGCGCTCCTCATCGAGCTGGGCCTGTTGTTCATCAGTCAGAACACGATCAACTTTAACTTCTTCGTCCTTGACGACAAAGGCCACCTCAGGCCGCTCCCACACGTCCATTTCGGGCGTCTGCGTGCCGATGGGCAATTCAAGTTCAGCTTGTATTTGTTCGATTCGTAAATTGTGCTCGTGAATACGGTTTAGCTCGGCCTCCTTTTGGCGATAGCTTTGATTGAATTGTTCATTGAAGTGTTTCTTCAACTTTTGGATTCTGTCTTCAATAAAGATCAACTGCAAATTGCGATCTGATATGCTGTTCAAGCGAAATTGTGACTTGAGCAGCGGATCCTCTGGTAAGATGTGTTCGGACAGTGTCCCGGTGCGACTGATCATTACTTCCTCGATTTGATCGTCATCCTGATTTTGGTTTTGTTTTCGCTCCTTCTTCGCCGCTAGCTCCTCCTCCTCAATCAACAGTTTACGTTGGTCAATTGCATTATCCAGCTCAACTGCTTTATCGGCGTGGCGCTCTTCAATCTCGAAGTTTTCAATTGCCATTTGCCCACTAAAACTTTTCACTGTTCGTGGACCCGTCTCCATCTCCTCCCAATAGTGTCGGGTGATGCGCGCCGCGATTTCAGCGGCCTGGTTCTTTTTCTCGGCATAATCGGCTTGAAGGGTGCTGACCAGATTGTTTTCGCGTGTCTTGTACTCGGCCATGGCGGCCTCGTCCAAGTTGAACTCCTGTTCGTCAAGCTTCTCAAGGTCAACAGCTTTGCGATTGACCTCCAACATATTCGTCACTACTTGGCGCAGTTGATCGAGATCACCTTCGATTGATGCTTTCACGTTTGAGTACTAAAAAATCTTTTTTAACAAACTGAGTTGCTTCACTCACTTACCTTTTTGTTCTGTTCAGCCATCGCAACCTGTGTTTGTCGCTCAAACCACGTTGTCTCGAGCACTTTTGTTATCTGCTCATACTCACCGGACGATCCCTTCCAAAGTGGTCTGACAAAACTTTCGCGTTTCTTTTCACACTCGACCACGCGTTGTTGCAACTCCGGCTTGATTGCCAAATCAACGCTGTATACGGCGCCCTTATTATAAACGACCAGTGCACTGCCTAATCTGTCGAATTTCATATTGAAGTGGCCCTCCGTCGAGGGCATGGCGATCTTTTCGTTCAAATTGCGCGTAATCAAAAGCTGCCCCGAGCGACATGCCGAGGCAATCCATAGGCCATGAAAGGGCTTCGCAAACGTGACGTGATGCGAGTTGACCTTCGCCAGGGAGCGGCTGAAACCGGCCAAGCCCCCACTCGTGTTGCCCAGTTCGAGCTCAATCTGACGAATTTGTCTCTGTGCTGACGAAGAGGCGAAACATGTGGCGCGTTTCGAAATGGCATCCGTCATAAATATACTGTTGACATTGGGCAGTTTAGCAACACCGAGACTGATCTGTTTCGGATCTAATTCGAATAAATTGTTGACAATTTTCACCTCGCCAGTCTTTAACGAATCCGCCGACAGTTCAAACGTGATTGCCGCATCGATACTTGCAGATGGCGAACCGGCCAGGGCAACCAGTACGCTCATTGGCGACTGGGGCGAGTCTGTTGAGACCGACAACGATTTGATTGTGCCGTCAACGCCAACGAATCCATACACACGTGGTGTCAACGCCTCATTCGAGTTAGACGACCAGCCCAAAATCAGTACGCGATCATTGTCTGTGCTGCCGGCGACTAAACCGCGGCCGTATGGATCAGCGGCCAGGAAATTCAGGGGCGAGTCAAACAGGCGTAATTTGGTGAGGACTTTGATGCCATTATCATCAATGCCCAGCGCATACAGGGACCCGTTTTCCATGCCACCAAAGTACAGGCCACTGATTGGCCCCTGTTGCAATTCGACAATGACATCATCGAGTTTACAGTTGAATAAAACATCGATTTCTGATGTGTACACTTGAACCTGGCCATTATCACGCGCCACCACAATGCAGCCGTCATTGCTGGGACACGCTGCGGTGACTGCAGAACTGTTATAGCTGTACTTCAGTAAGCTCTGCTCTAAGTTGGTCAGCTCGAAACAGACGTTATCCGTCTCACACTTGTTCATACCCTTCAGCTGTAGCACAAAGCCAGTGTTCGACAGTTTGATCAGCTTGGTTGGCGTCTTGTCACTGCCAAACGTGGACTCCAGACGACAAATGGTCATTATGGATCGCTTTTTCTTCTTCGTCGCCTCTGTTGACAGTATAAAAACGCCATTGTATCCACAAAACAGCACATCTTCGCCCTTGTTGAATGACACCAACGAGTTCACTTGACCCGGCTCACTGGCGAGAATCTCGGTCTAAGTTTATGTTTAAACACACGCGTTTGACACACACATTTTTTGCTCACCTGTAAACTGATAAGATTCTTCGCCTCGACGCCTGTACCGTAAACAAGTGTTTTGTTTGGCAACGACCAAATGTCGCCAAGTGCACGCGACACGTATAGCTCTTTACCACGCCAGGTCGCATCGGTGAACACGAGCTCGGGATCGGCAATGCTCTCGCAGTTGAGACGGACCTGGTCAATGTGCTCGGACCAGAGCGCCTTTACCACTTTGCTCGTATTGGCACTGGTCTCTTTGGCGTTTTCGAGCTGCTCGACCTGGACCACCGTCTCCACAATGACCATATCCTCCTCAAGTGACTCGCCAAACGACTGGGCATTGATAATGGTCGCCTTGTTCGCCGTTACCAAGCCAATGCAACGCCACGTCACCGGACAATGTGACAGATGGATCACCTCGTCAACTGGCTCAATGGCATGCTCAATGATACAGGCGCCAGTGGCAAGGGCGAAGACTTTGAGCTTCCACTCTGGGAGACCGCATAATAAACTCACATAACCGCCGCATGACGAAACCGCACCCGCCAACACGGTGAACTGGGCGACATTGGCAATGGTCGTCGCCAGTTGGAGCGTGTCGCCGGCGTAGACGCACAGATCGATTGTGGTGGGGCTCTCGGTAACGGCGCAGAATAGTTGTTTTCTCGTCAGCCCACTTGAAAAGGGCAGAATGACGCGATCGGTGAACTGAAAAAGAATTCTAGAATGTCGACCATAAAAATCGAAAAAAATTACCTTGATCGCTTTGGACCGCTCGCCATTGATGGTGTAGAATTGGAGCGCACCGGGCGTGACAATGCCGACTTGGCCGCCCAATGCAACCGGTTGCCCGCGTGAGGGCACACCCCAGCTGCTGCTTGCCATTTTGCGTTGTTTTTTACTCTGTTTGACAAATTCAACAAAAATCGAGCAACAACAAAAAAAGGGCGACGTTCTAGAACATATGGCCGTTACTATGATATATGAGTAATTTTCAAGTGGGAAAAGGGCAAAGTCTTGAGAGAAACGAAAGAACGAAATTGAAAAGAAAAATGGCCGGCGGTAAGAAAGGCGCGAACAGTGGCAAGAGTGGCAAGAACAATGAAGCCAAACAGAGCGAAGTCTTCCAGGCGTTCGTCATCTGCGAGGATTTTGGTCAAACCTATCAACCGCTCAATTTGAAAGCGCCGCGCTGCCTGTTGCCCGTGGCGAATCGCGAGCCGCTTGGCTTCATTCTGGATCATTTGATCAATCACTGTCGCTTACAACAGATCAACTTATGCTATGCCAGTTTTGGTCCACTGTACAAGGCCTTTGTCAAGCGTCGCTTCAGCGTCAACAATTGCAAAATCAATTTCATTGAATCGCGCGATTTCGGCTCAACGGGCGATGTGTTACGCTATTTGGATGATCAGAATTTCATCAAGGATCCAAAAGGACCGCCCTTTCTGCTCGTCAATGCGGCAACCATTACCAATGTCAACTTGAAACGTACGTACGAGCACCATCGCAAAATGTTTGAGAAGAATCCTTATGTCGCAATGACAATGATCATGTCAAAGGATGAGCAGAAAGGTCACTTCATTGCGCATGACGAGCACAACAAGATCCTGTCGTACGTGTCCAATCAAAACGCCAAGCAAGGCGGCTGGGAGCTAGAGTTGGCGACGTTCAAGCCAAAAGTACGCTCGCGCGTTCATCTACGCACAAATCTGGGTGACACGGGCCTGGTGGTGTGCTCGCCATCCGTCCCGGCCATCTTCTCGGATGCGTCAAACTTGGACTTGGCAACACTGTCCGAGTTTGTCAAGCGCATGCTGGACGATGCGGCCATTGGCGGCCAGGAGGTGCTGTTTTCAATGATCGAACAGGACGAGTATGCCAAGGAGATTCGTAATTTTGACGATTTGAGCTCAATTAATGCAGCCATTTTCGACCGTCAATGCTACCCGTACACGCCTTCTTACTTCATGCGTGGCTATCGACAGTATGTGGCGAAGAAGAAGGAAGTCTTTCGCGGTGACAGTGTCACTTGCTCACCCCTGGCCAAGATTAGCCGTCGCTGTCTAATTGGGCATGAGTGCGAGATTCGAGCAGGCGCGCGTCTCGAGTTGGCTACAATTGGCGACAAGTGCACGATTGGGGAGGATGCGGTTATTGTCAACTCAATCGTCATGAGCGGCGCCACCATTGGCAAGGGGGTCACCATTCGCGACTCGATCATTGGTAACTAACATTCTCACGCTCCCAATAATTATACCATAGCACCGTGTCTTCATTTGACCTTTTACTCTTGTAGGTCCCAATGTAATCATCACCGACAATTGTCAACTACCGCGCAAATCAATCATTGGCGAAGGAGTCAAGCTGGCCTTGGAGAAGAGTGACGAGTCGCCCTACCCGTTGATCCTGTCGGATGTGCGCGCCCGTAGCGGTGGCAAAGATGAGGAGGATGACTCGGGCTCCATTTCGTCCGACGAGTCAGAAAGCGATGATTTTGACGAGGACTATGATGATCAGGATATAAGGTTTGCTTGAATCAAACCCTTACTTAAAACTAACTGTCTGCCAGACCGATCCCGGCGGCGGATCACGTGCTCACCGATAATCTGTTCCAATGGGTCTCAATCGACGCGACCGATCACGATGCCGGTGTTTCCGAGACGGAAAGCTGCTCAACGACTGAGAACACGATCAACATGGAGAAGTCGGCGGTGTTGATTTGGGGCGCGAGCCATGCAACGGGCATGGAGATGAATTTCAATGATTGCGACTCGCTTGAGTCGGAGCAATCGGACGAGTCCGACTCAGAGTCCGAGAATGATGATGTGTTGGATGAGGATGCCATCAGGGAGAAGCAAGAAGAGGAGAAACGACGTCGAAAGGAGGACAATTATGCCAAGTTCGAGAAGGAGGTAAGTTTTTCTTTGACTTATGTTCTGATTTACGAACTGACCCAGGTGAGCCATTCAATCAATCGCTGCCTCGACAGCAATCTGGACTCGTCGGACATTGCACCCGAAATCAGCGGGTCAAGATCATCGTATGAGATTGAAGGCGCCCAAATCATTCAGGCGTTGGTCAAGATCATTGTCGGCTTGTCCATTGAGGACGACAAGTTTAGCATTGGCCTGTTCAAAGCGGTAAGTGTCATAACACTCTTACTCTTCTCGGTAATTTCGTGCTGAAATAGAAAACAACGAAACTACATGGGATGCTGTCACGATTCCTGTGCCCGAATGAGGAGCCCAGTGTCAAACTTCAAATCCAATGCTTGCATGAAATTCACCGACACTGGGAGACGTTGTCGGCGGCATCGATCCATGTAAGTCAATGACACTTTTGTCGGCAACAAAAAAACTAATGATCCCAAGGTTATTCATTTCATGTACGACCATGATCTGTTAGAGGGTCAAATCATCACTCACTGGCATGCGAAGTTCAATGGCGAGCTAAACGACAACTTCCTCGCCAACATTTCCCGGCTCATTGATCATCTGGCCGAGAGCTCTGATGAAGAATCTGATGATGAGTCCGACTGATTATTACTAGGTGTCAATTGTTTAGGTTGAATTTAATAAACTTGCCCGATATCCCCTCGTGACGTCGTCTGAACGCTTTTATTAGTCCATTTTTATCACAACCGATCGGAGATCCACGATGCGCCACAGTAAACAATTGGTCATTAACATTTTAAGTATTCGAACTCGGATGTATTCGTTTGTCACTGGCGTCCTGTCTATAGTAACCTTGAACGTCATTTTCGGTTCGGCGGGCTTTATATGCTTCATTACGTGACAATAGCGGTGATTGATAGACATGATTATTTTCCGGCGTTTAATATAGTTGCTAAAACCTACAAGAGCAGAC
>SCLD01100589.1:0-10459 GCA_004367895.1 Oikopleura longicauda | reverse complement strand
CTGTCTCGTTTGATGCGTGATAGTTCGCTAAAAGGCATCTCCCCCGCCACATGCAAAGCAATTCACTCGCTTGGCCAGAGTCAGTTCATCATTTGTGCGTTGCCCTATGTCATCAAGGCGACGGCGCGTATATTTGAGAAACGCTTTAAACCGGGACGACCGGGCGATCCAACTGTTGATGAGCTAAAGTTGATTGCAACGCTGAATTGGCTCATCTGTCGCTGTCATGGCGATGCAGGCACTATTGGTTTGCATCTTTTATTACGTGATTCAATATGAAATTTGCATCAAACCAAAACTAAAGCACAAATGCCACTTTCGGTCATTCAATTTTTCGTCACCGAGTTTTCGCCCTACTTCGCCACCATTTTCGACAATGAGGCTTTCCATCTGGCGATTCAAAACGAAAAAGATCATCTTTACCGGGCCGAGGCGCGTAAAGTGTGGTGGTGCTTGCAACAAGTTGACACACCAGATGTCGAGTTCTTTTGCAAGGCCCTGATCAATGATCAGTCGATTGATTCGGAGCAGCAAAAGTTCACGTATCTCGATGCGGCCGTCTTTCAGGTGATACGACAACCGATGAAATGTGACAATTCCCGGACGTGGTGTGTCAGGTAGTAAACGGCGCTTGTCAATTATTGACTCACTATGCGATTTTCGTAGCTATCTTGAACGACGTGTACCCGTTCTATTTGGTGACAATTTATACGTATCAGTAAAACGCCTGATCAAGTCCGAACCAAGCCGACGACGATCTGGTTCACTAACCATTAATAAAAAGCCAATGTCGCCATTAAAAAAACGAAAGCGACCGTCACATACGACTTCACCAATATCACAGTGTCTAATCACGCAAATGTCAACGCCGTGGATGGTGGAATCAATGAAACGCCGCTCCGACTCATTAACCCACAGTCGCAATTTAGTCAGCGCAACACTGAGCTCGTATGGATCCGCTGGGAATATACTTCCTGGGCCAAATACGCCATGTCATTTCAGTTCAATGGGTACGATAGTTGAACAGCGGTCAAGTGAACGGAAACCCGTCAAGCCCACTGTTAAAATTGATCGGCAACAAGCAGGACGCAAGGATGGCTGGCGCAATATCAGCACGAAGATATCCCTGAAAAGATTAACCAGCATCAGTCGACGAAAGACACATCGGCAAAGGGGAAAGAGTAAACGGGGTGATGGGTACCGCTTTTCAATCACCGAGCCAATGACCGATCCAAGTGTCATTCAAACGCTGCTCATGCCAAAATATCAGAATGAAAACGGGCCAAATGTACGCAAATGGCTGTCTGACTCGAACGTAAAGTATGTACACGAAGCCGGCCCATACGAGAAGATTTCGGCCAAACTACTTTTGAATGGCAGCCATGTCCCAAGCGAAGAGACAGTTTTCCAGTGTCTCATCGATTGTTTGTCGACCTCAAGTTCAATGCGTGTGATCGAAGGCATCATCCCACTGTTCGAATGGATGGTGAGACGAATGTTGAAAAAGTTAAACCCAAGCTCAATGATGCGCATACTCGAACTTGGCTTTCTTATTTGTCAACAAATCCCATGTAAATGTTCAACATTGAAGAATAGTAACTACAATACGCAACTACGCTATCGTGTGTTGAATGTCATTGGACTGTTGCACACACCCGAACATGAAAACTGTTTTGTCAGTACGCTTAAAATGATTATTGAGACTAAGAAAATTGACTATGTATTCGATTTTGTTCACGCCATATTGGAGTATTGCACCACAAGTGGCGATCAACCAGACATAATTGGCTTTTTAAGTCGTCAAACATTCAAAGCGGTCATTTTAATTGCAGCAAACAGTCGCGATCGACTTTACAATAATGCGAATTTATGTTCAATGGCACGCCTATATGTTGCGTACATTCGTCAATTTCATCCCGTTCTGTTCAATCAGGTTTTGTTGACCATTTTACTCGATGGTAAAAAACAACGCGACGAGTATGATGCCGAGGTGGCTGCACAGCTTTCGGTTGATGATCGCAAACGCTTGACCCGAACCAATGCGCATGTAAAGAAAACGACAAACGTACAAAAATCGCCAAAGTTCACGCGAACAACTGCGCGTCTGTTGGATGAAACAACTGGCCAAACTAAACTCTTACCACGCCGTGGCGGGGCAGTTTCGATTGCAACAACGACCAATGTCAGCAGTGGTGGTAAAAACATGAACTCAACGGGCGTTGGCCGTGCAATGTTTCGCCGAATAACGGGCATTGTCGGCTCGAAAACAGAATCCGACGAGGAGATCAAGTCGGACACGTTCAAGGCGAAGTCATTTACTTGCTTGAACAAGCTGCCAAATGTCTTCAAAAAGGATGAAGGCGACATCAGAACTGTCGCACCGTCAATGGTACCCACCAACACACAACGCCGCCCAGCAACATTGGGATTGCCACAGTTGAAATCTGACTTGACCAATACAATCACTGCGCAACGTGAGCCGAGCCAACCCAAGATAATCGTGCCAATCGCAAAATTACGCGAGGGTGTTAAAATCTTTCGCACGCTTCTGGAACTCAGCCCACCAGGAACCGTGCCAGATGTGAAAATCCTCAAAGAAGTTGTCGGAATGAAGGCTCCAATATTATGTCGTGCACTTCTCATTTTTGAGTTGATCCGTCACGTTCGTAAACTATCACACTCCTGGCCACGATGGATGCTCGAATTGCAGACTGAGTCCGAAGATGGCAATCAGTTCAAAGACTTTGTTCATTTAAAGTTGACAGCGGGTAAACTGTTTTACGGCTGGGCCGAGTCCCTGGCGACGCAACTGGACGAGTATGGCAAGCTGGACTCGGAAATGACGATGAATCGACATCCGAAACGACATTCTGTGGCAAGTTTTTTGTTCGACACTGATATCAACCCGAGACAAAACAATGTACCAAAATCGTTGCGAATGATAATAATTGTTCTGTTGAGTGAAATCACGCATCATTTAAAAGAACATCACACTAAAATAAGGGGCACAGTTAAAAATCAAGTGTTCCTCTCATTGCCAAAACGCCACAAAATACGCGCAGTTTCGTCAAATGCATCGTCAAGTCCGAAAATTGCGCAAGGCGATGATTTTTTCGATGAGACAAGCCAGTTACACATTGGCGGTGGGCGAAACTCAGAGTTGAACAGGTCAAATCGCGGGAAGTTGGAGTTTATTAGCCAGGGACTTGGCGGTGTACGATCAATCTTCAATCGTTTGACCAGTAAGGAATACAGCAAAGACTATTCGGAGTCGCGCGATTCGGTGACTGAAATCGAAGATATTAAAAAGAAAGCGTCTTCCTTTCGTGCCAGTATGACCAAGCCAGATTGCGATTTGAGTAGAATCAATCGTAACGTGAAATGGATAAATTCCGTCGCGCGTTGCTTGGCTGAGGAAAATTTCACATGTGACCATTCAAATGGCTGTCTCTTCCATTGCGCCGTTCATTTGAAGGAATCATGCGACAGTTTGACCGATGCGATCAAGCTTGTTGCGCATGACACCAAGTTCAAGAGCTACGAAGTACCTGTTTTCGATCGTGAGGCATTTGTATTCCTCAACAAGTACGAGACTAAACCCACAGAATCAACACTGAACGATATGCACGTTATCACGCTCCAGTTCATCATTGAGAACATAGTCGAGGTGACTGATGAGACGCTCAAGATGCTGATCACACCATGCTGGAACTTGCTACAATCTCGAAACACTCGAATCAATCAACAGGCGGCAGTTATCGTTATTTTAGCGGCACAAAAATTCCAAGCCGAGATGAACTTGCTGATTGAGCAAAAAATTGCAAGCCATCATCCAATTCACGATGATTTTCAAGTTCTCTGGGTAAGATCGATAAAAAAATAATAGTGAATTTTATTGTTTCTTATTTAGCGAACGCGAAACATCATGTGGAACTTGATTGATCGCAAAATTGCGCGACAGTACAAGTTGCCATCACTCGCCGTCAACATATCACTTCCGAATCCGCCCATTGGCGATCAAATACCCCTGGTGCCGGACGCACCCTGGGAACCAACCATTCAGGACATTGACTTGCTCGTGGCGGAGGAGCTGGGCACGCAATCGTGTCAACATGTGAACACACGGAAGAAAGAAGAACAAATCATGAGCATTGTTCAAAAAGACAGTCAGCGACGTGAAAATCAACGTAAAGAGTATGCGTTTGGTGCCATACCCGTGATTCAATCAATCATCACCGCATATCACAAAGCAATTGAACCACATGACGAGTATGACGAGGAGCGACGGTTCAGCTCACGTCTAATGTCAATGAGCTCGTCGGGAACAGCTGGCGAAGAGTGCAACAACAATGACGAGAAACTGTCTGAGACGGAGGGCTCGCCCGAAAAGACAACGATGCATTCGTCAGGTCGTGATGGAATACCGAGTCAAGTTTTTCCCGTCCCGTTACAAAATATAATCTCGAAATTTGTCAATCAGCTTGACGATACGCGCGTTGGTGATGATAATATACAAGTAGCTGTGTATGTTACCAAATTAATACAAGACTGCATTAATGAAGATTCACTTCTACTGCTACGTTGCTTGACCGAAGAATTAATCAAAAAGAATGTTCGCCAAGATGTATCGATACGTCAAATGAAGAAAATTATCAATATTTTCCTGAATGAATCGTCAAACGTCATGAACAAACAGTCACGCAAAATCATCTCCAACTATCTAATCGGCGTCATTATGTCCTTGATACGCAATGCTGATCAGTACGAAAGTGAACGGATCAATCAGCTGATCATGATTTTGGAGAGTGTACTGCCACACGTGTACGGGATCACGATGAAACAATTGAAGAATACACTTCGCAAGGAACAATGTGAAATGTCCATCTTTTTGACCTCGTCATCAAATGGCATCAAGAAAATAACGTGTTTCGGACCGGACGAGTTTTTAATTCCGCATCAAATTGAAATTAACAATGAGGCGTACACTTTTCGTGACTTACTCAAAGAAGGCATTGAATTTTATCGACAAGATCCGACTGAAAACAAGGAGTTCTTTTTGAAAGACACTCGACTAGGCAAACTGTTGAACCCGGATGTGTTGGTACGCGATCATTTCTTGGCGCGGAAGGGGATGACGCCACAGGTGACTTTGGTTGAAATGGATCCTCAACTGGCACAAAAGAGTATACTGTCCATGAACATACAAATGATATCGAGCGACATATCGCGATTGTCACTAATGTTAAGTTTGCTGCGAAATGCATGGGATGCCGAGAGTGAGTCGTTCTTCATCAAAAATGAGCTGATACGTGCCGCCAATTTCCCACGCAAAAGTATTGAATCAGTTGATTTCAACACGGCCTCACCAGAATTGATTCGATTGGACGAGGTAAAGAAGAAAGTGTGGATAGAGTTTGTTACCGAGATCTTTCTCACCGTTGATCCACTGTCGTGGGAAGATGAGATTGTGCCGTTTCTGGACATCCTGTCATGTGCATTGATGAACTACTCGGACTCGTGCATGATACTGAAAACATATGCAGTGGCAATTATCCGCGCTTCACTCAGCTTCCCGGAGAAGTTCATTGAGTATTCAAAGAATCACATCTTGGACACCATTGTCCGTGTCTACTCATGTCAGTTCAACAATACGGTCACGCGGACCACGCTGGAGTTTATCATCAAACAACTCTTTCAACTGCATCGCGTACCCTTTGTCATGGAACTTGTCTCTGTTTGTGCCGAGGCCTTGATTGCCAGTGACAAGAGCATGGCGGGATTTGTAACGCCTGAGATTGTCCACGCGTTAATCAGCTCACTGGCCAGTGATGCCACTTTTGACGAAGTGAATATAGTCGACGAGGCCAAGTTCATCAATTTGCCGGCGATTGACTCAATTTATGAAAACGAGAAGAATTCACTTACATTTATCGAGTCATTACAACTGATCGAACTGATTATAAGTGGCACGACCCAGTCAAAGTCCATTTTTAAGATGATCGGTCTACTCCATTCACTCATCTCAACGGATCTCGATCGAATTGAGATGCAATTGGCCAAGAGTAATAAAACTGTTTGGGATGATTTACGCCAGATTGGGGAGATATTGGAGAGTCTGACTGAGTTGTCAATTTTTGACGATATTCATACGAAGAATTTGCACGTTCCGCATCATGTGTTTAAAAATGGCGAAAAACCACACTTATTGTCAGATCAAACCGCCAAGTCATTAGATCAATCGAAAATTGATTTGGAGCGAGGTGAGGGAGGTGGTGGAGAAAGTGGCACTGGTGCTGATATTGGCGGTGACATGAAAAATGTTTCATTGGAAGAGTTCGTCCAGCGTGAACTGATCCAGCGTGACTACCTGATTGAGTTGTTGATTCGCGTCTACAAACTATTGAAGCAAAATTGTGTTCACCTGCAATGGGCAAAGATCATGTCCGTTGATCGTGACATTTACTCGGCGCGGACTCATTCGCGAATAGTTGAAATTTCATTTGGCATTTTAAAAGCGCCAATTGAAGTGACCGACGAACTTGATCGGCGAACAAACGGACGTGGTCGACTGGGTACTAAAACGGGTCAATTTCGGAATCAAACCAAGGCGCTCAGTGGCATGCAATGCTATTTCCACGAGATGTTTGGCACGGTTGACTGGGCGCAAGGTAGCAGTCGTGTCGCCATATTCCATTTGTTGAAGAAGTTTGATCGTTTGCTACAGCGCATAATCAAAAATCAACATATCCGAAATCGAGTGGATTGGGAGTCAATCCAAGCCGTCGTCGACGGTCTTAACAAGTTCTTCCTGGCACATAAAACCTTTATCATATCAAGTCACGTGTCATCAATTGTTTCGGCATTTATTGTAATTCTGACTGATGATTATCCACCGGGAACAAGAGCTCTTCATGAGGCCTTCATTGGCAGTAATTTGACAGCATACAAGAGCAACCAACTTCACTCGCCATTGTTCTTGAAGGAAACCATTATAACATTTTTGTCGATCGTCATTTCACTCCGAGCACCTGACTTTCACATGAACACAGTCTTCCTAGTCCAAAAACGGGATCAAAACGATACGATTCTGTTATATGGCATTATTCCACTGATAGTCAATTATCGCATGGCTGGTGTGATCAACAATCAGCGACAGAATCAATCAAACAAAGTTGGTCATGCCACTATGATTGCCGAGCATCATCGCGATGCGAAATCATTGTTAGGCGTCGTGATTCGAAATTTGAATACAGGCATTCGACAGCTTGAATCCAAATCGGATTGTGGTGTTCAATCGAAACAGACGTCGTGCGTGTCAAATTTTGGCGGTTTTCAGATGGGAATGAGACGAACGCGACAGGAGATTGAGAACAAAATTAAGTTGGCGTTTTTGTCAATCAAAATCTACTTGATATGTTTTGGTGATGCGTTACAATGCTGTGATGAAATCGAGCAGTTGATTTTGTTGTTGGCGAAAAAGGACGAGTACTTTTTGCGCGAAATAGTTTTACGCGAAATTGAATCACTACTAAAAATTGGTCTCAACTTTCGGACCAAGCTCAAGTTCAAGCTACTGAAATTGGTTCGCATTGTCGACACTGATGATGAGCGCGAGAAAGTGGCGAAACAATCAATTCTGCGTATGATATCGTCACAGGTAGTCACTAACTAAAACTATAAGATGTATGCGAAACTATGTTTTTAGACTATTCATCGCGCCTCAATGTCATCTGAAATTGATCACTGTTTGCACGATCATCATGAACAGTGTGAACTAATGATGAATGGCTACTCGTACGATGCAGCAACACAGCGTTCAAAAACGCGCGAATCGACGGAGAAACATCGAAAATCGAATCGCATGTCCGATAATCCACTTCGCCTGGCCACACATAGTCTGCGTCAGGCGCTGCCGGTTTTGTCGCGCGGTGGTTCACAGCGGCGTGACACATTGAGCAAGTCGCGCTCGTCAATGTCGTCGGAGCATATGGAGGAGAATGCGCGCACGTCGGTTTTGTCGCGCTCCTTGGAGCATACTGATGTGAGTTTTGAGAAAAATTTCAAAATTGATAACGATTCCACAAGGGAACGCTTGGATTAGTCGCATCAACGTCTGGTTTTGGCCACAAAGGAAGTAAGCTAAAGGAGCGAACAAGTTCGCTACGGAAACGCATTTCCGATTCATCGGATGAGTATCGCAAAATACACAGCTTCAATTAATAATAATTTGAACACTTTACTGTAATAAACTTTGCTATATTTGTTTCTTTTTAAACGAGTTCTCGTAAATCAATTTCCTAGTTACAGTCAGTTTGCCAATTAATAAGTAATTCAACGGTCACGACAACTGGTTTTATATTTGGTTTTATTTAATTTTATATTATTATTTTATTTATTTTATCTTTACTTTTTCATGTTTTCTTCTTTTTCGTGCATACTGAGTGGGTAGATCGAGTTGAGCAGATGGAGGTTAAAATGATGAATTTTGATCCGTTTTATTGTCGGTTGCGAAGTTTTTGTAGTTGATATTGTCATCGAGTTGTTCACGGGTGTCTTTGAACATGACGCGTCATAAGTTATGACTCATATGACTCATATGACGCAAACTCATAACGCAAACACGGGTTAATAATATATTTTACATAACGTTTAATTTCTCATTGTTTTTGAATGTTATATAAAAAATCTTGTTTCTCTAAGATTCATTTTTACTGTTTTCTCTACTATTATCAGATCTACTATTAGACAAAAGACGTAACACACATAAAAACTTGACTTTATTGCCTCGTGAAATTATACTGTATATGATGTAACCTGTATGTTTTTTTCTAAAATAAGGCAATGAAAAGGTAGCCCGATTTACGCAATTTTTGCCTTATTTTAGAAAGTGGGGGTTATATTTTTAAATTAGGTTGATGAATCTAAATCACTCTTTTTATGATCAATCCTGCTAATCTAAGATAGTTCACGCATCTTTGGCCTAAGAATGCAGGCAAAACAGCTGATAAATGACGATTTTTGCGAACTTTTGTCGTAAAATATTCAGATTTTTGCCTTATTTTAGCAAATGGTGGTTTCGCTAAAATCGCAATTTTTGCCTTATTTTAGATTCCCTTATTTTAGTAAACAACTGTATGAGCCATAAATTATGGCCCATAATATATCATGCGGAAAAGGCCGAAGCGGCAAAGCGCCTGTATCACGAGGATCGGCTACGGACGCTGACAAATCCGATTTATCGTCGAGTAAAGTTAGGTGCCCGCATCACTTGTATACTGTGCTCGGAGAAGTTTGTGGAGAAGACGGACCCTGTCCGATCGAAGTGTCAACGGAGTGAAATGCGATTTTGCGAACCATGTTGGTTGGAAACGAGTGAAAAAGAAAGTTTGAAAAAATTACTGTTTGTAAACTGAACAACAACTAGGTTTATTCATGTGAATAACAAGAGAAGATCAAAACATGCTGAATCGTTTTTGTTTCTCCATGTAATCTGAAAATTACGTTTAGTTCAAAACCGACGAAATTTTCGATGCTAACCGTTGAATGAACGACGCTCCATTGTATCGTAGTTGTCGAAGTACTCCTCTGAATATAAGTATAATCCCTTGATGAAGGAAAGCCGCTTCTTACCTGGGATTTGCATCATTCCACTCATCGGAATCATTGCCCCAATCAGCTGCATCATCATGGCAAAGAGTTGAAACTTCATTCTTTCGGAAGTGACTTTTCCAGTTCTTATAATTTGTGGCCGCCGTCAAGAGCCTTTATAGTCGCCTGATGCACGATACTTTATGTTTAATTAAACGCGAAATGCAGCCCCGTGCTCACAAATGGTCGACGTATGCGTTGACTGTTAGATGGTCGCCTGTGAAAATAATTTCACGTGCTAAGCAAAAAAATATTCAATGACCATACAGTCACTGCCCTATTATAACGAAGGGTGTTTGGTCACGGATTTGAAGGGTCAAGTTCGTTATAATAGGGTTCGACATAGCAAAAAAGAGGGTCAAACCCGTGACCAATGACCGCATTCAATTGTAACTTGGCATCGATATGTAGCTCACACAGGGAAGTCTTTCCTCATACGAATGCCAGACTACTGTGACATTGTCCCTTGAATTAGTCGCCATTCAATATCATGCGTGTTTTTCAAAATTAAAGTTCATTACTTCGGCGTGTCCTCGCCTACAGTGTTTTTCCACTTTAGTAGCCCTCCGCCGACGCCCACGCGGTACAATGTCGTTCGATATTAGTGAACCACACAACTCTCATGTATGACTCACGTTCTCTTTCTCTTTCTCTCTCTCATTGATTCGCACACTGCCCCGCGCCATTTTAGCGTGCTCTGTCCAACAACATAACTTCGGAGTAGGAGTGTAAAGAGAAAAGACGAAAGAATGGAAATCTCCAGCATCTTGCCGACAGTGCCACAACCGGTGCATAAGGTCGAGAAGAAAAC
>SCLD01100578.1:0-10459 GCA_004367895.1 Oikopleura longicauda | reverse complement strand
CGTAGTGTCAAAGCTACTCGTAAAATTAGTTTTGTGTTGACGCATGGCGTACTTCAAGTCGTGATGAAGGGTTGGACTTTCCCATTCTGAGCAAACATAACCGTTGGGATGACTATAAAGGCAGTTCGGTTGTTGCTGGTCTTCCAATTCATCACTTGTGACAGAAGAATACTTAATGTCTAAATATGCCCTATTACAAGATGATGAACCTGGGACAAACTTGTGGACTTTTGGATCCAACCAGCGATTGGTGTTGAATATGCCTGAACAATGCTTATGATTAACCAGAGTCCGCCACTTTTGAGGACTAAATCGAACGCTTCGTATGGAACGTGTTGTTTGCCATTGTCGTTGGCGAACACATAGAACAGGCTGCTCCTGAGAACAATGAATATCATAAGTTCGCATGTCACATCTTAAATGGTAATTGAATGTTGAATGGTGAAAGGACGAAATTAACCTGTGCTTTAAACAATTTTGATGCTTATTCGTACCAGACACACGTGGACCCCAGCGTAAACCATTTAACAATCGGGAGGAGAATTGTGAGGAACGGAAAACACCCTCACGAGAACTATCAGTGCCATCGATGGCGAAGTCACCATTAATGACGGAAAAAATACCGAACCTAACAGCTGTCAAATCAGATTCAATAATAGGAAGACCCATGCCCAAGCTGTGACAATATCTGGCGGCAGCTGCTGGTCGCATCTTCTGTGTGGACAAATGATACATCAGGAGATAGGTGGTACCGTCAGGACGGGTTGTGAAAATGGCGTCGGTTATGGATCTATGTCCACGAGATAAGGCTTCACCAAGACGTCCATTCAATCGAGAGGAGATAGGATCAAGGTACAATAATCCTAAGTTGGCCATGTTTGGAAGTTCAACGCAGAACATATTGGGATGCTAAATGATTGAGTATGATTAAGACAGGCATCATAATGCATGAATCATAATTTAAAATTAAAAAGCTTACCATAGAAAAGTCAAAAGTCGTAGAATTGATAAAGGTCTTTGAATAATCAATACGATCGGTCAAAAGTTGAACAGCTGGATGTTCTATTATGGTTGGCAAGTGATCAACTTTCAATCGGAGATTATAAGCTGGTGGTGAAGATAGCAGCTTGACAATTATGCCATCAGATCCTGTGGTTCGGCGGATAATATGATGGACATCCGCATCGTTCATGTACGAATTTATAACGGTTGTCTAAAATATGCGATATATGATATATCATATTCATAAATTAGGCTTCAAATATGATAATCATACCTCTCGTTCAATTGTTGGTGCAGAAACTTGCGGTAAACACATATTAATGATAGTTGTTCGGCAATAATCATCAATGTCACTACATGTTGCTTGTGGTACTTGGTAGCACGGACTATGCGATGGACAATCAAGAGTATGAGGCATTTCACATGGTTCAAATTCACCATTGGTGGTTCCATTCTTCATGAAGGCATTCAATGTGTGTTGAATAATCTCTTGTGATGGTGTATGGAAAGGATCTATATTTAATAATTGGATGGCAATTGGAATTAATATAGAATCCGGCGTCATGATCTCTAAGAAAAAAATGAAATAAGAAAGAACGAGCGAACTTGAAACGAACGAACTTGGCAAACGCTCAATAGCCGGAGGACGAACCATCACAAATTTAAAATTTTATTGACTCATCTACTGTAAACATTTATATTTGGTCTACATGGTGGAGGGGGAAGATGTTCTATATTGAGTTAAGACTATGCTCTTTGGCTTAACGCCAATACGCATACCTTGAATCGCCCTTAGGCATCAAACCTGCGAGGAGTCCTTATTAGGACTCTAACACCTCATATGAGACAAAATATAAGGAATTCTTGATACACTTACTTTACTTTACTTTTAGAGATATAAGAATAAAGTCTTAGATAAACAATACGAGAAGTATTACATCTGGGGGCTCCTATGTATTCGGGTACGTAAAATTAACATACCCCAAGGCTAAAGCCATTTAGCTAATGCATAAACATTTTAAGATGAATTAAAAGCTTTACCGGATAAGGACCTAGATCAATAGTCAAAAAATAATTTCAGTGTTACAAACAAAGCGGAATAATTCATATATAAAATGATCATGCATCAGCCGATACTTTGAAATGTGTTTTACTTTACATTGTATGGCCCATGATACATGGACTATACAATATGTGTGTAAGTTTATTTATATCATATAATCTCACTATACGAAATCGATACGTATAAGGAGACGATATGATGTAAAAGTGTGTACATAAACCATTGAAGGGGTTCAGGGTTCAGTTTCACTGAACTAGTTAGGATCATAAACAGGTTTTATGAATCATAACTAATGAACCACGATATTTTCTCATTCATCAAATCATAAACTATGACATGTAGCCTATTGAATCGATTTAGAAAATATCGGCCCTAAATTTGGGACCTTCAATGCGAGGCTTCTAAAGCAGCAAGTTGGCATTCAACAACTGGTATGGAGTCAATATGAGACCAAGCCATTTTCTGGAGAGAACTTTCGAAAACTAATTACTGAAATGCT
Organism: Oikopleura longicauda; assembly: GCA_004367895.1. Classification (NCBI taxonomy): domain Eukaryota; kingdom Metazoa; phylum Chordata; class Appendicularia; order Copelata; family Oikopleuridae; genus Oikopleura; species Oikopleura longicauda. The sequence goes on along the minus strand of SCLD01100578.1, from coordinate 7,895 downwards.
GGGAGCTGAGGACCCCATCATAATGGTAAAAACGAAGATCGAAAGGATTGATGAAATGCGTCGAGTATTTCAACCCTCGAAGAAGCAGCACAAGGATGACAATATCAAGATGTTGATCATCATAGGAGACGATGGCGAGGCTGATGCTGGTGAGAAATTTGACGAAAAAATGGTAATTCATGCAAAACTCACCAATGGACAGTTGAGACGAAGCGGTAAGCAGCATGTGATTAAGGCTGACTCGGGGCTTGGTACAATCACGAAGACTCAACATGATCTGGAGATAAGCTCGCTTACGAAGCAGCTGGAAGACTTCACGGTGGACCACAACATTCAGGGTGAAGACGGTCGTTCAAAAGTTGAAATTGGTCACACGGGTGGTTATGGTGAAAATACTGCTGGTGATGGTAAGATCATGTTTGGTAATGGCAAGAATACTGTTGGCGATGGATCAACCAGAAGAGATACGTTGGCACCAGTGAGAGAAGTTATATCAGATTCAGTTAGTGCAGCTGGAGACTTTGCTTCACCATTATATGATACCACAATGGCAAAAGCACCACAATCTACTAGAATGCAAGTCATGACATCAACTCCAGCAGGGAACTTTGCGTCAATGAGAAGATCGGTAATACCTGATACAACCATGGCAACTGTTGAGAACACGGTCATAAGGAATGACCGTTATGAAGGTCCTGAGTTTAGAGATTTCAGAAGAAATCAAACAATCCACATGTTTGACTTGTATAATTCTGGTATAGATTTGGATAATCAATCATCTGATCCGATAGACAACCCAGCAAGGACAGGATCGTTAACGAACTTTGACGTTCACAACTTGGAACAGCAAACGAAAATGGTAGAACATAACCACGGTGGTGGTACATACTATGATGACGAGATCTACGTCCAAGACGGTGACACTGTTGCAGGTCAAAGCCAAAGGCATGTTGGTAAGAGAAGTACTGACGATATGAATGCGGTAGAAGATGATTATCAGTCTCAGCAGGTGACCTTCATGGTTCAACACCAACCAGTGGACAGAAAGAACGGGGACGAAGACTTGGTGGTGAAGAATGTGGACCATCAAGAACGATTTGGAAAGTCACAGCCAAAATCAAACCTGCAACATGTGCGACCTAAGTATACTGGTAATGATCAGCCAGGTAATTGGGGTAACGAGTTCCAGAAGAGATGGTGTAACAAGACTTTGAATAAATCCAAACAAAATTGGTCGAATGGTTACTCACACAGTGGTGGACAAGGTCATCAGGACAGATATGATCACTTGGAAATCGAAAGAGAAGGTTTTAATCGAGAACATGCATGCTGCTATGGAAAAGAGACCAACTGTGTATCAGGAGACATGAATCATATGGATATCAAGAACCGTCAAAGGAACCCTTGGATTAATTCAAGGAAGGTAAAACCAGCACTCAGATTGGGTTCAACGATCACGATGCCATCATCCGACCTAAATCCAGAAGACATCATAGAAAGCTTATGGAGGGTCAAGGAGATAGGGTTCGAAGACAAAGAAGTCATTTTGGCATTTTTAAATGAAAATACTGAATTACGAAACCTGTGGCTGACGTTGGATCATGGGGAAAGGTCAAACTTACATCAGTTTGCAAACGTGCTTAGACAAAGAAATCCAATGACGCCTGGTAGAGCGGCTCAAGCATGGTCGAAGATATCTCAGAAGGATGGAGAAGACGAGAAAGAACTGATGAGCCGGATCATTCGCACAAACAACAGTATGAAAGGCATGCCGAGGCACTATCTGCCGAAACTGGAAGATCATGGATTCATAAGAGAAAAATTTGTATCAGCATTGAAGTGTCCATCAACCAGAATGTTCATACGAACATTCAAACCAACATTCACAGACCTGGTAGACATCGCCAGGCAGACGCGTCTAGCTCGACTTGAAGAAGTCGAATCACAGGTTAGAGCGGAACCAGCGCTCATGGTGAACCAGGAATCAGAAGAGCAGTGTCGATATCATAAAGGCGCAAGTCATTCAGATCGGGACTGCCCCAGATGGTCTGTATGTACAAACTGCAATAGATTAGGTCATAAAAGAGAAAATTGTTGGCTGTGCAATTTATGTGGACAGTTCCACAAATCAAAAGAATGTCGTGCAAATAACAAAATGAAAACCGAATGGAACAAGATTAAAAGTGGAGATAAAAAACCACAACAAAATATCGCATTTAACATAGAGAGCAACCAGCAAATTCGTCCACAAGCCAATTTAACAATATGGAAAGACGATGATGATTATGATTTTCATGATGAAAGTTACTACGGTGGTGAAGACCAAATCGAGGATCCTTATTCAGTATTGGATGAATGTTTCATATCACTTCCTCCAGTACTAACATCTGGTACAACTAGTTTGGTAACGACAAAATGTTCGGTACAACAAAACAATAATGTACTTATTAATGCTGATGCCACAATTGATTCCGGATCAACAATTACTCTCATCAATTTTTGGGACGCGAAAATGGCTGGCTTCACGTGGAATACCGAAGATAGAATTAAGTTCACCACTTCCGACTCCCAGGATGCCTTCACGGAGGGGTCCTTGATGCTTAGTATCTGTAAAGGATCGAACTATAAACTTCAATTACAGACGATCAAATGTCACGTGAAAAAAGACCTACCCGTATCAATTCTGCTCGGTCTCAATTTTATACAGAATTGCATCGTAGACCTACCAAATATGACGATGACACACATTCATGGAGAGGTGAAAACTTTAATGGAGCTGAATGAAAAGTCAAAACCGAAAACCGTATCATGGACATCGGAACAACAAATGGAGAATCAACCAGAACACTGTTATGCACGAATGAAACTCAAAAAGCTTGATACAAGGTACAGCTGTTTGGTGCAGCAAGGAATGAAACTTATGGAGAAAGTCTTCATAACAGACGACATGAACGATCCCTCAAATGATTTAAATAACATCATAGGGATTGATGGTGCAACCACTGAAGACGGTGCTCAAGAAGATCCAGATGGTGGTCATGGAGTTATTAACGGTACAACCCTATCTGGTTCAGATGGTGATGATGCAATCACTAAAGGCAGTGCTCGAGATCTTGACTATGCCATAGCTACTGATAATCATGTTCGGGAAATCGAAGCTCTTGGTGGTGAATCTGTCGTGGCCACAAGCGTGGACAATGTACCAAGTGACAGTTACTTTGATAATGAAACTCGAGAGAAGATCGCCGAAAAAATAGGAGAAATTAATTTCGGGAACATGGATCAAGAGAACGTATCCAAGTTCAAGGATCTTTTTACCAAACATGGGAATGTGTTAATTGATGATGCGGACAATAATGAGTATCAGGGTCCGAACAAATCGGAAATGAAGATTAAAACAACTTCACAAACATACACAAGACCAAAATGGGTGCGTTCAATTCCTGATCGTGCTGTGGACTCCTTCAATCAACAACTTACAGAATGGCTTCAGGCAGGAATTGTGGAACCCCAAACCAAACCAGTCTGTTACAGAAACTCGTTCGTGCCGGTAAAGAAGAAAGATACCAATAAGCTACGTTGGTGTCTGGATGCCAGACATGCAAACAGCATAATTGAAGACGAATGTGTGGTGCTGGATGCTCCAGATGAAATGGCAAGCAAACTCACCCAATACAGATGGTTATGTCACTTGGACCTAAAGCAATTCTACTTATCATTTGTATTGGATAAAAGTTCAAGAGATGTGCTCACTTTTGCAGCACCAGATGGAAAATTGTATCGTTTCACCAGAAGCACTTTTGGGCTTAAAGGAAGTGCAGAACATTCAATCAATCAGAGCAGAGAGCTATTGGCGCGGTTGCCTACATATGGCAAGAACTTACACATCTATGTGGACGACATCATATGTGGGTTCTCAACGATACAGGAGATGTACATGGCAATGGATGACCTGTTAATGCTGTTGGAAATGAGTAATTTGAAATTAAAGGCTTCAAAATTGATTATCGGGACCGAAAAACTTAACGTTTTTGGTTATGAAATATCACATAAGGGTCTAAGAATAAGTCCCGATAGAGCGCAAACACTGATGGATGTGCCTGTACCTAAAGACAGAAAGCAGCTGTTGTCTCATTTGGGCGCCCTTGGATTTTATCGCAAAAGTTTCAGTTTAGAAGAACCACTGGCCAAATATCAAGTTCTTTTCAGAGAACGGGTTTCGTCGAAAAAGGAATTCAAATGGGATGATTGCGATACCAAACACTGGAAAGAAATGCATGATGCACTTAAGCGTGCAATCGAGAGAAATTACCTAAAACCGAGTGATAAGATTTGTCACTTAAGAGTCGATTCATCGGGCTCATATTACGGATATGCATTATCCGTTCCACGGGATCACGGTGAAGTGATCATTGCATGTAACTCGAAAATATGGCCGCCGTCATTCGCGCGATTTCATTCGAGCAGATTGGAATTATATGGTTGTCTTGCAGCATTAAAAGAAACTTATCACTGGTTATTTATGAGACAAGTGATCATATACACTGACAATTTCTTTGTTCGATATGCATTGGAAAATAGAAGATCGGTGTATGTTACCGAACCTTCAATGATGGCGTCAATGTTAAGAGCTGTTAGTTCGCTCAGTTTCGAAGTAAAGAAATCATCATATAAAAACAAGGAATGGGCATTAATAGATGCATTAAGCCGGAAGGGAGGAAAAGTCGTAATCCCCAGAAGAAATATAGAAACGTTATTAACACCAGAAGATGATCTCGATAACGAACAAGTGCTGTACTCTGTGTCAGATCATTTGGAAACAAGTGAATGGGTTTTCAACTCAGAAGGCAAAACACCAGGTGGTTCAATTGTGGCGGATTGTCCTTTAATGGTAGTGAACAAATTCAAGATGCTAATAGAGCAAGCACAAACTAGCAAAGAATTTTGCGATCTGAATATAATTCCGATGAAATACAGAAAACCAATTGTTCATGCTGCTCACAACCTTGGTCACCTAGGAATGTTCAAAATGGGGAGATTATTATCATTTCTTAATGTGAACTTTCCAAACAGAAGTTCGTTTATTGCAGAAATTGTCCGAAGGTGTACAATCTGCTCAACGAAGAAAGCTTCTAATGCCAGAAAACTTATTCAAGATGGACAAAACGATGAAACGATCCCGTTTCGGATGATATCAATCGACCTCAACAAAATCGGAGTCAATCCAACATCCAATATCCTTGTGATGGTGGACATGTGCTCGGCATTCATTTATGCGGTTAAAGTTCAACAGCCACCGAATGTCAAAAACATCCTCAAGCAACTGTTGTCATTCCTAATAACGATGGCTCCAAACTGTGAAATAATTCGATGTGACAATGGTGCCCAGTTCCGAGCTGCTGCTTTTAAAGACGCTATGAATGCTCTTGGTATACAGTTAAGTTTTGCAGCCAGAATGAACAGTCGTTCTCAGTCAATGGTGGAAGCAGCCAACAAGAAACTGAATGCAGCATTGAGAGTGGCTCTGGTCAATCATGAAGCCGCTGACTTCGACTACAAGTTAAAGTGCGCAGCTATGACGATTAACCTCCAAATCAATAGGAATTCTGGAATATCACCGTATGAATTTGTATTCGGACATAATTGTCTGGTCAAAAATCCAGAATATGAATATCAGGGACCAGAAGCGGATCTGAAATGGATAAAACGACTCAAAATGCTCAGAGAAGTACGAACCCTATTTAGCGGAACCCCAGAAAGTCATCATCAGATTGCCTTTGAAGTAGGTGACGTCGTCAGAGTACTGGTCCAACAGAAGCAATCTGAAAACAAAATAAGCAGATTGTGCTTTAGTCAAAAGCTCTATACAATTGTGGATCGAAATTGCCAACGTCTTACGTACAAAGTTAAATCATTTGACGAAAAAGAATTATTGGTTTCGCACCACCGCCACTTAAGATTGGTCAAGCCAAAATTACTCGCAAAAGAACCTGAAGAGAATGATACCGAAACAAAGTTACCGGTCCCAGTTGAAAATGGCTCCGTCAGTGAAAATACGAATAAACAAAGCCAAATGATTGATTGGCCATTAAATCAGCTGACAGATCAGGAGATGCCGTCAATTGATCCCTCAAAGTCAGTGCTGGAACCGAAGAAGCAGCCGATTCCGGCTCCGAGAACGTCGATTGCCAAGAGTATATCCGAAGACAAGGAATCGAAAGTAGCGCCTTTAACAACTCCACAAGAAACTAGAAGGTCCAAAAGATTATTATCGAAAAGAAAGCCCGTAACAGAAGAATCCAAGACGACGACGATAAAGATGTCAAACCGAGAAAAGAAAATTGATAAATCAAAGGATGATAAAACGGACTCGGGAGCCAGACGAATTAGATTTTCTAAACGATTAGAAAATAAAAGAGAACAGGTATCTCTGGAGAAGCCAAGGTCAACATGGGTACAACCGATCCAGGCAGCAAAAACGACACAGAAAGTGCCGAAGAAAAACGTAGTAAAGCAGGTGAACATGGTGCCGCCACAAAAGAAGTCAAAGTCAACATGGTTTAAACCGAACCAGGCAGCGAAAACGATACAGAAAGTGCCGAAGAAAATCGTGGTAAAGCAGGTTAACATGGTGCTGCCACAGAAGAAGTCAAAGTCAACGTGGTTTCAACCGATCCAGGCAGCGAAAACGACACAGAAAGTGCCGAAGAGAATGGTGGGAAAGCATGTGAACATGGGACCGCACCAGAAGAAGCCAAGGTCAAACTCGGTTACCTTAATGGTAAAGATTCCAGCAAACTCAAATTTCTTAGTGAACACGATGAAAACCAATAGAAAAAAGCTGAAATCTAAGCATGAAGTTTCAGGGGAAATCATGCCCTTGTCCTCAGCAAAAAAGAGCATGACTTCAACTTCAACGAAGAAGTTTAAATTGCCCTGGAAGCTTCAGCAAGCTGGCGTAATGGAAGTAGAAAACGAAAAGATGGTAGTAAAGAAAATGGATAAGAAGGCTAATACACAATCGAGAGAAAATAGGAAAAAGAATTTTGCATGCAAAGGTTGCCGTTCCATGCAATAATACTCATCTCTCACCCGTCTTCATTCTTAATACCCAAACTTTTCATTCTTTGGATGGAAAAATACATTTGTTAGTTAGTCGCATGGCAAGCGAATAGACTTCGTGGGCCAATCTAAGCCCGTCAAATATAGGACAGAAGAGTCTATACCTCATAAGAGGGGAAGTAGGAGATTGCCACTCCGAATTCCGACTAACAAAAATATTTTAAAGTTCAATCAGTTTTCTTAAAATCCATTTTGGGATTATAATATAAAAATTCAGCCAGAATGCTACGGCTTATTATATGCTGTATACCTACAATGCTGCAAGAACAAGTGGTACCAGAAGAGGAGATCGAAACTGGGAAAAATGCATCAATATTCTCCGATGTTGGTGTTGGAATATTCCCGATCCCTACCGTCGTATTGGAAATGTCAAAACGCAAAGTTGAAGTCCATAATTGGATTGAAATTGAGGATTTCCAAAATGAAGAGTCATGTTTGAAGAACCATGCAAAAAAAGTGAATGGTCATGTGGGCCACCAGGTTGCCAAGCTGGTCGGAGAAAAGCTACGAGATATGGGATATGAAATAAAATTCAAGAGTTTCATGACAGAAGATGATAAAATGACAAGAGAAGAATTATCACAAATCAAAATAACGAATGAGGGATGGGCATCAGACCAGAGCAGCGGTCGCTCTTATGACGTTATCGACATAAACGAACTGGATCAGACACGTGCAAATAAATCATTGGTCGAGAAACAGATGAATCAAATGGTGAACCAGAAACAGATGAATCAAATGGTGGACCAGAAACAGATGAATCAAATGGTGGA
>SCLD01100567.1:0-10461 GCA_004367895.1 Oikopleura longicauda | reverse complement strand
GACCACCACCGGGAGTCGGCTCCAATCCCGTTGCCAACTTGCTTGGCGCCGCCGCCGCCGCTGGCAGTGCGGGATTGGGTCCCAACAGTCCCAGCATTTTGCATCAGGTTTGTCTTTTTTAAAAATAAAAGCTATTTTAAAGTTATCAATTTCTTATCAAATAAATCATTTGTTCAGCTCCAACAATTCCGCGATGCCGCCGCCGCCCGTCGACCATTCGGCGGACTGGAGGCAAAGGAGAAAGAGCGCGAGAGTCCACAATCGTCGGGTCAGTCAAGTTCAAACATTTCGACCCAGTTGGCAATGGTGAAGAATACATCGAATAATACAACGCCGGATTCGAAAGCGCGGCGAAGTGAGTAGTAGTAGACTTTACTTTGACCGGTAACTGTAATTTAGGCGATCAAAAAGAGCAACACAAGTGCCCCAAGTGTGACTACACGACACCATGGAAGAGCTCAATTGCTACGCACATGAAATTGAAGCATTCCAGTAAGTAATTTAGTGAATTTTTTCGAAGAGGGAGTTAGAGTGCGCAGAGTTAGAGAACTAGATACAAATTGAAATAGAATTTGTGTTCTACATTGTCCGCAGGTGCTCGCTAGTTGACACACAATGGTATCGGTGGTGGTGGGTAGTAGTAGTAGTACCGTGGCCTACACCACCGATCCTGAAGAATCACATCTCGAAGATATCATTTCCCACGCCACAAAAACAATAATTCAATTTTCACCCCTTTTTCTTTTTTAGTGTCAGTGTGTTTAAGTGAGTGAGCGCACATTAGTTTCGGTACTTGTAAGTTTGAATGAGATGGGAATCTCTATCTATATATGTTCGCGTTTTTGCTCGAAACATATTAACCGACAGAGAAAGTCAGTTTGGAGAATTTTGTCAAATGAGGTAGAAACGGATTAAATTCTATTTCCCGTCACGTATAACGACGGTGACAAAAAACTTTCGAATTATGTTTATTCACACAATAAGTGTAAAGCAGCAACAGCACACAGTATTTAGAGAATACACTATTTTTGACACGTTCCTCTGAGACCAGGATATTGATTCAGATCTGACAAAAAGAAGTAATTAGAACACACTTACTGTTCACATTAGTCCATTTGAAGCACCCACTTCACAATTCATTGACAGTGAAATATTTCTGAACTTGGCCAGGGAAAAATCCCGACACATATAAAGTCCGGGAGTTTTTACCACGTGGAATTGAACTGTACTCAGTTGTAATGGTCATTAGTAATTAACCGAAAATATCGCAAATTTCACCAGTAGTACGACTTAGTACCGAAAAGTTGAGTTTCCGGAAAGAACACCGGAAAGGGTGAATCACCACAGGCAGGACCAGAATCTCCATCTTATTAGAATCTGTAAGTTCCACCCTCGGATAAAGTCGTGGGATGGCGTCAATGATCTCACTCGACATGTCATAGTAAGGAAAAGCGACGAACACGCTCTGACAATTAGCCCGATTTAGTTTCCAATCCTCATCCGTCTCCTCACTTTTTAATCCCATAATTTCGAACATTTCGGATTTCTCTGGATTATCTCCAGCGTACCGGAATCAAGCCAATAGATCAAACGATGCTAGAATCAAGTGGCCACATTAAAATTGCATCACTTGAGTGTTGGGTATTGCCAATCAACCCTCGACACGCACACGCGCGCGTTCTTTTTGATATAAAATCTACAAAATACACATTTTGTCATTGATTTGTTTATAGAGTGTGTGTATGTGCACTTGAATGGTCGCTTCAACCACTTACTTCATCTTCATTAGGCGGCGCAACTAGTAATGGGGATCCCAAGCCTAGAGATTACGAGAATGCACATTAGTAAACTATGGGAACTATGTATCGCGACGGTCCCCTATAATTTTCATCCCCTCATTATTTTGTATTTTGTTTCGCTTTGTTTCTTTTACTTATGGTGTGCTGCTGACGTTGAGACAGATGGTAAAGCATTTGTGCCTAATTCGAATCCCATTAGGCACTATGTAACGTGCACTGAACAGGGTAAACTGTTCAATATTTGATTAAGTTTTATGTACAGTCTGAATGCATCAAACTAAGTACCACAACGGGCCACAACTGGAATATTTACTCATTTTGTTTAGATGAGCGACCCTGGCGCTGTGAAATATGCGGCAAGGCGTACAAACTCAAGCATCACTTGAAGGCGCACATGGAGGGCTCGCACGCCTCTGAGAAGCCATACCAGTGTAAACTGTGCGTCTTCAGCTGCATCGACAGTCGCACCCTAAACAAGCACATGTTCAACAAGCACGGTCGCCAGACGCCACTCAAAGCGCCCGGTGTCATGGGCCGTTCGCCCACCTCACTTGGCTCAATGTTGCCCATGCTTGGTCGTGGCCACCCGATGCCTGGCGCACCACCCGGCCGCGATCCACAAGCCGCCCTGCCCTTCAATGCTGCTTGGGGTCATGCCGCCGCCATGCAACGGGCCAATCTGCTCCGTGCAGCTGCCATGCAACAGGCTCAACAGCAGCAGCAGCAACAACAACAGCAACAGCAAAATCAGCAACCAGGTGCCCAAATGCCGCAGCCGCCCACGCTCGAGCAAATTCAACACTTACAAGAGCAGCTAATCAACAATCAAATGAAACAACCAGAACAACGCAAAGAAGAAGGTGGTGGCTCGAATACGGCTTTATTAGCACATTTGGCAGCTCAAATGCAACGTCACCGCGAGGCCGAATTGCAGCGGCTTCAATCAATGGCCCAGGCGGTTAACAATGCCCAGAATCAAATGGGACAAATCAACTCTTCGACCGGCCAATCGCTAAACACAACGCCTGAAGACGAGGAGGCAATGGAAGAAGTGGCGAAGTCAGAAACGGGCAGCGGCGCCAAAATCGAAGAAATTGACGATGAGAAAATGGACGAGCAACACAATACGATTACAATCGAACCAACTAGCCCACACAGTGACCGCTCTCGTACGGAGCAGCCAATCGAAGCATCAACGCCCACGCAAAACGATATCAAAAAGGAATCAGCGCCGACCACACCGCCAGCATCATCCCCGATTAAGGTGCCATCGGAAGAGAATGACAACTCAGACACAGAGTCAGCCAAGTTGAGCCGTAAACGCAAGCACGAGCAGCCCCTTGACTACAGTATCAATGAGGCCCTGTTGCAACAGAGACTGGCATTGCAACAGCAGCAACAGCAACATCAGTTGCCAACCTCGCGCCAGTTGCCTTTTCCATATCAGATGCCACAGTTCTCGGTAATTAATTAAAACAATAATTATGACGAAAATTAACACTCAATTCAGAGGCGTCTCTCAAATGGCTCGTCTGATGATCAGAATAGACCAATTCACCCGTCGCTCAATAATCACATGGCACTTGCACTTCAACGGTGAGTCGATACAAATTAAAGTTTAATTACTTACTTTTTCGTCGTAGTATGCAATCTGCATGCCCACCGGCCGAACTTGTCAATCATCTGAGCCAAATGCAAGCGGCAAGTCTGATGTTCCCAAAGCCCCAGGCCAAAACACCGCCACCGCCGCCACAACCGGTGCAACATCAACCGCACCCATTGACACCAACAAGTGCAATGATGACGACAACGGGCACTGAGGCACAGAAACAATGGTCATGTGAACACTGTCACGTCGTCTATCCAAATGAAGAACTGTTGACGCTCCATAATGAGATGCATAAGACGGCAAACGACCAGGTGTGTATAATAATCGATGCGGATCGCCGCTTTCTTTTCGGATTATACAGTGTCTGTAGAATGGCGGTCTGTAAAATGCATGTTTTTTGCTGCGTCGAAATTGCCTTTTTATTTGGCTTAGCCATCCATGTCAGTAAGATCATCTCGAGGTGATTAAGATAAGGCCAAACTTAAAAAGTGCGAGAAAATGCCAAAAACATGGATTTTGGTATTGTATCGACCTTTTCCATTCAGTTCCGTTTTTTGTACGTTTTTTCTCTCCCTCGACTTTTGTCTATTTGGTAAATTTACATGTATTTTACGGCCTCCACCTAATTAGAGCCTGAAAAGGGCACTGTTGTGTTCAAATGTCACACGAAACTTAAAACTTATGTCTAAGCCGTTCGAATGTGCTCAATGTTCCAAGATATGTGCCAATGCGGTCGAGTTCTTCCGTCACTTCCGCAACAATGAACACGAAATCACAAACACAACCACTGTTGTCAGCACCCCTGATGAGACCATCATTACCACCAACACCACCACTGACGAAGTAACTGGCCAATGAAAAAAAAATTACAAACTCTTTTTTTGCCCCTTCAACAAAGTGCCCTTATTACTTATTTGCAGCAGACCTAATTCTTTATAACTACGTTTATTTATCTGTAACTAAACTACTGTGCTATTTTTTTCAAACTGAGAGATAGAGCTGTGTTATCCTCTTCTGTACATTCATTCTATAGTTTATAGACCGAAAAAACACCGATGTAAAATAATAAATACGAAAATAACGTTATCCAAATCGCTGAATTAGTACGCAAATTAAAAGGCATTTGAGTACCGATACCTGGGTGTGGTCTCGTGTGGTTTTGAGTGTTTAGTAAATAGTAAATGCAGAACCGAGATACGTACCGTGCTGGTGGTGCAGCGCAAGCTGTGTACTTTATCAGTTACTTAACCCCCGACACCATTGATAAAGAACAAATTGACACACCACAAAGTGTGCGTCTCTACCTGCACTAGCAGCAGCACCAGCACCACCACCAAAGCCTAATTCAATCATTTTAGTGCTTGACAGAATGTTTGGAGGGGTGGTGATTTGTTCTTTCATCTTTGTATATTTTGCATGGAGCACCTACGGCATTGACAGGTCGCACAAGTCGCGCGAACCCTGCACGAACCAGTGTTTAAAACAACTTTTAATTGGGTTGAACTACTTGGCCGCTCATTTCCCGGAAGTGTATACTAGAAGGAAAGGTGTAATTGCGTGCGTGCGTGCGCGCGAGTGAGTATCGAACAAAAATGCAGATCGCCCGGCTAATCGATCTTACCGAAAAAAAGTCGACTGGCGTTTAATTAGTGATTAGCCAAACAATTCGTGTGATCATTGTCGGTATTCATTAACATTTCAATCACTACTAATATATATGCATGTAAACACTGGAAAACAATCTAAAGTTCTAAAGTAAGTCTTAGTTCGGCTGGTTGTGTTGATGTTTACCCATCATGCATTTTTGACACTACCCAACAAGTGTATAAGTTATTTTTGTTTTGCATGACGGTGAATAGAGGGAACAGGCAAATAGCGCGAAGAAGCAAAAGCCCCGAAGTATCAGAATATTTTATGTGCGGCCATACCTACCCATGAGCGGCGACCAGAATACCTTACCCACCAAGAAGTAAGGTTATTCGTACCACTCATATTTTATTCATTTGGCTTACTCGGCGGGTTCGCTCCTGAAATGCGGTTTTAATAGGCAATTATAATTAAAAATAGTATCCACCATCGTCTGGTTTAATGTTTAATACGTTGTTTATTCATTTCAAGTGGCAATACTGGAAATAGGACCCAGTAAATGAGTGACATCTGGCCTGTCATCATCGTCGCCATCCTGGCTCAATTGGATTAAAACTACTATTCAAGTTGATTGAATGTATTTTCTTACAACTACTTCTCGGTGATCGGCTACACTTTACCGCCTAGTCGTTCAAATCCGATTAAGTTGGTCGTTTTTCCAGTGTTCTTTTTGTTTTGTTTCCCAAACCCTATAACCCTTTGACAGCCGCACACCGAAATTATCCAGATCATATTCAACTTTAACAAGCCGTGCAAAATACTGTTACCGAGTAAAGGGATGAATGAAAGTGACAAGACGTCTACACTATTCTAATTATCCCGGTTTAGCACGTTCGAAGCTCAAAATACGCTCTGAGAGTGAGAGTGAGTGGAGGCAGACGCTGCTCTCCCATCCTCCTCTTTAGTGGTCGGCTGTCAATGTGGAAACGAGCACAGTTCGCGTACTCTCGACGCTGATTGGCCAGTACAGTTCTGTACTCGGGCTGGCCAATTATTTACGCGACGGAAGGGCCAAAGGGGGCGCCCCACTCTTTTTTTCACACACTCGGCTCTATACTGAACTACTTACTACGACCACACGACAAGAAAGAAGTCGATATCGATTTACACGCACACACAGCCGCCACTGACCGAAACAAACCAGAAAGTGAACATAAAGTAACAGATAATAAAGAGGTGTCGTCAAAATCAATTTGTGGCCTAACCAACAGTGCGATATTGATCACCAGTAATAGATGTATAAAGTTATTTTACTTGTTTGTCGACGAGAGCACATTAATTTTAAACTAACTAAAGGCTGTGATGATGACCATGTTTAGTTTTGGGTTTGGTGACTATTTGATTACGGCGGCAATGATGCCTCTATGCTGGCTAATTCATTTGTTAATGTTCTTGTTACATTTACCCCTACCAAACAAAACGTCGATCTGATGCTCCCAGTGATTCAAAAACTTAAGTAAAAGGTTCGCTCACCCGTGTCTTCAAATATTTAAAAACACAGCATGTAGCAGAGCATCAGCAGCAGCGGCACGACACCACCGCCACCACCACCCGATAAGTCGGACATATTACCGGCTGCAGATGCCACCACCCCTGCTTGCTCCTTTATCATCATTATTACCACACTCACATACCCACTCTCACCAACACAGTCTGATGCAAATAAGTTTGGCACACGGGCCAAAGAAAAGGACCAAAGGCGTGCGCGCGCGTTTCGTTGTTTAGAACAGAACAGAAAGATGAGTCCAACGCTGCCGACAGCGTAAAGCCGATGATTTGAATGACATTAACGATTTTACGTTTCAACAAAAAAGAACGGTGGCGAGTTCGGGGCCACTCTCGTAAATATGTATATCGGCTTTGGTTTAGGGGCTTCGGACACTAAGTTGATTGTTACGTTCATGCTTCTTGTACGCCTCATGTCAAGCTAAAGTCAGATCACCCAAAACGTGTTAATAAAGCAAGAAGAGTCGAGACTACCAAAATGCAACGACATTTGACTACGAATATACCGAAATGATACTTTACTTGATATAGTATAAAGGGCGAATTCACTGACACAAACCACAGCCGATAAATGTTAGCCATTTGTTTTTTTTCTCCCGCGTGAATGGTCGTTGGAACAAAATTTAATCATATTCACGATATAGTAAAAAACGACCAGGCTTCCAAACCATCCAGGTTGACTGTCGATGGGTAATTTGTGTTCGCCCCCTGAACAGTTCGTTGACAGCGCTTGAAATTGTCATAATTAGATATCGCTCCAAATTTGATAGTTTTCTGCGGTCACAGCACGTCGTTTTGAGCCCTACTCGCAAAAGCGGAGTGATAGGTACCGTTGTCAGTTTGTGGCCCGGTCAATGAAAGATTATGAATTAATTTTCGCCATCCCCAGGTTCAGTCTCCACTAAAGTAAATGTAAGCCACGGTTTGCATGTCAATTAGAACATTTGGAAAAGCCAAAAGATGTCCATTGCTAATTTGATTGCACAAAGTGTCCTACTATACCGACCCGTTTGGACACCATACCACCACCTAAACCGATAGTTATCATAAAGAGAGCGTAAAAATGGTTATGACTGATGTCTCGCGCGAAAAAACATGCTTTTTCTGTGGTTTTTCGTCCCGAACGGTCCACCACTGCTCCTCACTTGCCCGGGCTCTAATACCACTTTGTCCGGTGATTTTTTTATGCCCATCTAAGTATAATTACATTTTTCAAGCATAAAACCAAAACTACAAGCGCCGCGGAGAGTCCCTACCTCTTTCTCCAATCGACTCTACTTGTACAATCCGTATCAAAATTGATTTCTCTTTCTTTCTTGCCCTTAGTGGCAGATGATAGGCGTGCAGAATCTACATTGTAGATGTGGTTACAAATGAAGAAACGATTAAAACAAGCAAACCGAAAAAGATTCGGCAAACTCACTTAAATATCGCAGGCTAAGACGAGCAAAAGGAACACCACCGCATACATAATATCTATACATTAGGGCTAAAACCGAACTCGAACAGGAACCGCCAATCAAGACATTATTAGCGGGGTTTTGTTCGGTTCGGCATGTTTCTTTTGTTTAATTCCTTTACTCCACAAGTTCTCTTATCACACCATTACCACCTTTCAGCGACATGACCGACCAGAAAAAAGTCCGGGGATTAATGACGGTTGATAGCGATTGTAATAAGGTGGATTTTTGCATTAGTTAGTTGTTAGTCAGCTGAATGGATTACTCGATTAGTTTTTGTTCTTAGACGGCGCATTAACTATGATGTTCCATATGGAACATTGCGGGTGATCATCTATTTTGCTGAAACAAGGGTTGGTGATCCAAAATTAAAAGCAACAATGGGGGGTGAGGCTAGAAATTCAATTCACTATTGATTACTTCCATTCTCGCGCTCTATTAGCTATTCGTCGTGATTTGATTAGCGTAGTTTGACTTTGAAGTCAGCTGTTACAGTCTCATCCCGTGTATTTTGATAAGTATGTCATGCTGAGTCGAAATTTGTTTAATGTAGAGCCCAGTGTGTGTGGGATAGTGTGCGACGCGGCGGAAGTTTATCTTAGCACACCTATCGTAAATTCATAACAGTTTACATTACACACATAAAGTGACACACACGGATATGAATTCGATATGGTGCTTTTATCATAATGATCGACAGATTTGGAGGTGGCGGGCGGAGTTAGGCGGAGTTAATTAGGATACACGGCTGATAGGCTAACGAGTATTTTGTGACTTTACTTGGGTTAAGTTACAAGTGCTCCTTTTTTGTAATTTATGCGGATTTAGTTACCGACATAATGTTGACCCGTTTTTTCGCTACTCTCGCTCCAGATTAAAACTCTACGCCAAGTGTCGCACCACCACTACACTTGAAAGGGTTGATATAAGTGGAAATCGGTGCAAATATCGGTAATTGACTGGCATGGAGTGAAGTGAGTTTACTCAGTTTTCAAGTAGGCACGCTCGCGAGTGGTGGAAAGAAGTGTGAATTCAAGTATATATAAGACCAGAAAGCCGGGCCGAAAAAACTGGCCGACGAAACGATACTTATAAACGCGGTATAAACACGATAAATACATCTGGAACAACATTTTGACTTCATATGACGAGATATAAGCTATTTGACAAGTAGTTTAGTCCGCGTATGATGATGCACTGGGTTGGAAATTCATAATTGATCATATTTGACATGGTAAAACGGAACGTAGTATCAGTATATACAAACACCATAAAATGTGGTTGATTAGAAAGTGGTCAGAGCCTGGGATCAGAATTGGTGTTGACGGTTTTTAGCTTATCACACTATAACCGAGTAGTAAATTTGGTGTAAAAGAGGAAATTATACTCAAAAGTGGTGCGGTGAAGCACATATTGACAAAACACAAGTAATAGAGATAACAGCAACAATATGACGCCCATTCTGGCACTCTCTCATACACACACACTATCGAGCCTCAAACTTTAGGCCAAATAGGTTACTTTAAAATGCACGAATCAATAAAATAACTAGATGACACTGACTGTAAGTCGGGAAGACAACCTTCATTGATAAGATAGATGATGATGGAGTTTTAGTGCATCGTCATTTTGGACTTGGGAAAAGAGTTCGTAGCTTTATTCATTCAACACAGAGAATGCTTACTCGATTTTCACTGTACTATAGTACGTGATCCAATCAATTGAAGTTGAAGTTGTGGCGATAATCCATGAATAACAGCCCGTTCTCGACTGTTTATATAATGATTTGATTGTGATTCAGAGGAACTCTGTAAAAGTACTGTGAGAACGTCCTGTGACAAGTCTGATTCATTTGATAGGCTTTCCACTGACAGATGTTGGATATAAGACATCTCGTTATTTCTAATCAAGAAACAAACTACAGGTTCAGAGATGAAACTTGGCCTTGGCGTACTACTCGCCAACTACTCACATGCCACTGAATTCAAGACGAAGATATCACACTGGAACACGGGTCAGCTCTTCTCTTATGATGTGACTGAGTATTCGACGCCTGTTTTTGGTCCCGTTTGTAGCGTGAGTATTCGACGCCTGTTTTTGGTCCCGTTTGTAGCGATTCTGGTAGTTCAACCTCGCAAGAAAGTTTCGGACGAGCTGCGTGTATAGGTAAAGTTTTATCGCAATTTTGCCTCGTTCAATGACTTTATAAGAAAATGGATTCGAAAGTGTCGAGTTTATTGGCAATCAAGCGGATTACATTCAATTTGTCGAGAGCAACAAAAAGGAGATTGAACAGACAAAATACTTTCAAGGACTAAAGAAAAAGACCAGCTCGACGTGCGGCATCAACTTCCGTTCAGTAGGGACTAACTGTCCGACGACGGCCACTGCTGTGAAAGATTGTCAACTTGGCGATTACTCCAAAGGTGACTAAAATGAT
>SCLD01100556.1:0-10465 GCA_004367895.1 Oikopleura longicauda | reverse complement strand
TACAGCACGAGCGGACACAAGCCCTAAAGTGATTCGAAGCAAACCAGTTCCAAAAGAAGGTGCTTTATTAAAGAAGATGCTAGAAGATGGCTTGAAAAAGAATGAAAACTCCATTCGTGATGATTCTGGTTATATTGGACCACAAATTGGTACTGACGAGATGAGTTCATTGGAAACTGAACAGAACGATATGATTGAATCTGAGGATGCTACTCAAATGTCCAAAGATTCTAATGACATGGAACACTGGACTGCATGGACCGAGGAAGGTCTTCAAGATAATAATGAGGAATTCTTTGAGGATAATGATGCAACTGACCGCAGTCAAGTTGATATTATCTTGGAGGTTGATGAGACCACCCCGATAGTCCCGGAGGATGGATCCCAAGTGACTCCAGCCACAGTTGTAATCTCGAATGATGCCCCTGATGTACCTGATGTGGTACACAGCAATGACGGCGATACTAATGATGTCGCAGACATCAATGTTGAGCCTGTAAGTGAGGTTATCCCATTTCACCTTCATCCTGACTTATTCCATTTCCGTGCCATACACCCCTTAGATACTTTAATATACACTCGGAATGTCAAACTCATTCGAGAAGGTGGTGCTATCAATGCTTATCGCAACTATAAAGTGCCGCGGGTTTTTGACCCTGACCTTATCAAATACAAAACCACTCTAGTTTACCTGCGAAGTGAATACCGGATTAATCTAATTCGATTAGTACTCGCACTTGCCCCCTCTTATTTTGCTCTTGCCCTTGATATAATTCAATCAGTTACGCCCAAACATTTAGCATGGAAGTACAATTTGATCCATTCTCAAGCTTGGAGAGTCTCCAAGTGGTTTCGTAGCATAGAATGGACTGACTGGTCCAAACTCGCGCTCACTTTAGCGGATCATGAACAACCTGTCCACGATGCCCATCTTTTTGAATTTCCTCGAACTTCTAGCCATTTTCTATTTACCTTAGATGACGTTCTTAGATACTTATTGCCTATCCTACCTCATAACATATCTAATATGAAACTCAAATATGTAATGGCACGGTTAACTAACCCTGACCCCAAACCTATGATTGAAGCCATTCGTGCCCAGGCACAAAAAACCCTTAATCAACGTATTCTAGCCAACGCGGTTGCGACCCCGAAAACCAAAACAGGATTTGCCAACCGAGTAGCCAGTAAGTTGTACAATACGCATGCTAAAACCAAATCATACTTTCATACTTATAAATATATTAAACAAGGTTTTGCCCACTTTGAAAGGCCATATTATGAACAGATCAAAATGCTTGCTGCTCGACGAGAAACGATATACCCGTTCCAACTCGATTCGACTTCACGATCTCCATTTTTAACTGTACACCCCCCTAACTCTCATCCGTGTCACCTTCCGAACTTCCGTTACAAACGAAAGGCCGCTTTATACGGCCTGTTTTTACCCGAACCATTTGACAGGGAGAAATGCCGGGAATTCAAACGACTGAATGATTTGTTTGATATTCCCGATATAGCTCAAACCTTACGGACTGTGGATCACTCTATTTTGGATCCTAAAAATATAGATGGTGTTACTGGTAATGGCTACTTTGACTATGATCCTAATCGCGACCCGCCATTACCTCATAAAATGAAAACCATCTACCTACAACATCTATACCAACTTGAAAACCAAGCCGAAATGCGTAGGCAAAATAAAATTTCCCTCGACCAATTTGAAAAACCCGATCCTATTCCCAATAAAATCCAGATTTTATCTGTGAATCTCAACAATTGTGTGTTACAGCTAATTCATTTAAATAATCAAAAGTTATTACCGGAGGTGGTTCTATTGCAAGAGTTGGAAGTAGATCTTGTACAGTTAAAAGGTTTTCATCATTGGTTGCCAGATTATCGGGTGTATCATCATAGTCCTGTCCATGAGTTACGAAAAGGAACACGGGGCCCAGCTGATGTAGTCTACTCCCTTATTTTAGTCCGCACTGACATAAAAAACAAAGTGGAGCTGATCGCAGAAGTTCCTGCTCCTGCCACCACCATACGTTTTTATCTTGATCAAGAAGTGCACTTGGTAATTACTTCAGTATATATCACTCTTATGGGCAAGCGAACTAAGAATGATGCACTTAATTTGACTTCTAACGAGTTGTGGTTACAACATTATGAACACTTATTGCGCCAAGTTGCCAAATTTGGCTTAGGCGCACGTGCTATTTTTGGAGGAGATATCAATTTAGACCACACAAAATCTCGCCCAAATGATTCGCGACAACTCAAAGACCTTTTTGGTTATTTATTTAAACATTCTTATACAGACTGGGTTAAGGAAGCTACTTATTATGGTGGACGGGGAGCACCATCTAGGATAGATATTTTGATGACCCATGACATCACGGTTACTAAATTTGAGCAACGTCGGGGTAAACCCCTAGCAACCAATGATGGACATGACTTGCTTTTTCTGACCCTTGATATACAGTTAATGAGGACCCAATCGGTTGAATATCGCCAGGTCTCCATATCGCCGTCGGATGCGATGTTGGCCACCTCGTGGTGGGTGGTGCTTGCCATGAATTATGACCGTATTGACCAATTATATCGGCAAGACTTAGCTACGATCAAACGACATTTCATTGATGAGATTGATGATGACCTATTCGGAGTCGAATCTATGTACAGTCGGGGTATTTTAGAACTTGTTGAGGCAACAGTTAGGGCAGTCACACCTGTACATACGGTTAAAGTGGTAAAATACTCGAACTTTTACCGTAGCTCTAAATATGTTAAAGCCCTTCAACTCATGCTTTTAGACTGTGCCAAATTATCGTTGTATTCGCCTGAATATCAAAACGAACAAGTGAAGCTTGCCCAACATCTACTACAAAAATACATTCAAACTGACAAAGTAGAGAATATCAAACGACAGGTAGGTCATGCTATCCATGCTAATGATTGGTTACTTTCTAAAAAAGCTATTCCTAAACCTAGTGATACAGAGGAATTCAATTCCATTAACCCAAATCAATTCATGACCCAATTTGTAGCCTTTCAACAATCCCCACTGTTTGATGATATTCGGAATCCGAAATTCATCAAGTGGCCATCCATTAACCATCCACGCTTCTCCAGTAAATTTTTATCATTTGACTATGGAGGCCGGGCGGAAGACTATGTCAACAATATTCGCGCTGGTCTCTTAAAATGCACTACCACGGCAAAAGGCCAGGACAGTGAAGTCAGTCCACAAATATTACGACGCCTTCCCTGGTCTTTTACTTCTGTCCTACAGCGGTTGCCTCAAGCTTCTATTGGTATGGGAGTTTACCCGGAACCGTTTAGTCATTTGAAAGCTGTCGGAATTTCTAAGGGATGTACAGTGCAAACTAACAATACGCTTAAGAAAATTCGGGTTCTAGCAATCGGATCATGTTTCGACACTCTTTGCCAGCGACAGGTGGAGGCGTGCTTTCAACGTTACCTCATAAAATATAATCATTTAAAACGGTGGCAAAATGGGTTTAGACAACAAAAGGGCACTTCTACTCTGTTATCCGAGATCATGGTGGATATTAGTAAAGCAGATTTGGTTGGTACTAATTATATGATATTATGTAGCTTTGACGCCGCCAACGCCTTCGGCACCGTCCGGCATACAGTCTTGTTAGATCGCTTGAAAAGTATCTGTGAACCCAATATGTATCTGTACTTCAAAGGGCTGCTAGAGGGTCGGTCTTCCACCATGAAATTGGGTACCAAATTGAGTGCCAAACATCATCTACCTCCAATTGGAGTGCCACAAGGCCAAGTTCTAAGTCCCATTTTGTTCACTTTTCTTCTCTCCGGTGTTGAAGACATTGTTGACAATATCTCCAATGCTACTATAAGACTATATGCAGACGACATTAGTTTATGTATTTTAGTGGATGATTTGGATCTTGGCATTGCCCAAGCTGAACGAATCACACAACTGTTGATAGATAATCTCCAAGTACGAGGCATCTCCTTGAATGCAGCAAAAAGTTGTGTTGTGACACTTCAACTCCAAGGTAACATTGATGAGTCTCGACCCTTATTCTCCCTAAAAACCAGTGCCGGCCTTATCAAAGAAAGTCGGGCGTTAAAATTGCTTGGTATTAAATTCCATTCGAATCTATCCTTCAATGATAGATACAATGCACTACATCGAAAAATCGTTGCTAACTCTAGCTTGGCTATTAATCTCACGACACTCATTGACCATGTCAAATGTGTCTTATGGTTTAAGTCTAAAAACTATGGGTTATTTAACTATTCAAGTGAAGTCTTACCGCTTTTTTCTGATCAACATTATAAAGCATTAGACTCTGCGGCAACCAAACCTATCCTAGACATTTTTGGACTTCACACTCGTCATGAGTGTCATATTTCGGAACGAGTGTTACACCAATTGGGTAACATGCCCAGTCTGAAAAACTGGCACCAACGACAAATACTACTCTTTGCTTCCAAGGTCCTTGCCACTAATAATCCGGAATCAGTTGCAATCTATATTAAAGAACACCTTTTCTATAGTGACACCCAAACTGGTGGGCCATACCCATATGACGTTCGACTGGCTGACTTTCGTGCAGCTGCGGGCTGGAAACTCACCTTCATTCCCTCTACCACCCGAACCAATTTTTTCCCATCCAACCTAGCTTTAATCTTCCCAACTATCCCTCAATCTATTATCAACCTTTTCGGCTCTTACCAATTTGATGACGAACTTAAAAACTACATTGCGGCTAAATGCCCACATCAGGTTGACAGTGTCAATTGTAGTGGGTGTGATAACGACAAGGTGGCCAGATGTCGATTAATTAATAAAGTCCAGAGTAGTGTTTGCCCTATGGTGCAGAATAGTATGGCCAAAATGATTGAGCATGTGCTCAAATCTGATTTACCAGATGACCTACCATTCGAAGAATTCAGTCATAGGATGAATAGCGCTTTCAGTGAAGCTAATATTTTAATGAAACAGCTTGCTACCACCCCTCTTGACTGACTAACGAAATAGTTAAAACATAGTCTTAATCTGCTCATTACGTCATTCCTACACTATTATAGTACTTACAAATATATAAACGTATCATGAAATTTTAAAGTTGGACTTTCTAATAATGCACTTAATCATTCGGAATCGTTTATTAGCATATTCTCTTTCAGATGGAAATTCGCCCTTTTGGCCCACACCAACAGACACTTATTTAATTCACCACTTATATCCTCATGTCCCACAAGCGGTGGTACGATCGGGCATGCAAATTCGTAAATATATGAAGACTAATGGACTATGTGATGTTACTGCTCTCATTCCCATTTGGATCAGTTGCCACGGGTGGGTACACGGTCTCAGCACTATTCAACAGACGCGAACCGATAAATATGACATTAATTGGATTGAGACCGTTTACTTCACGCGTGACACAAAACATCCACCCCGTCCTCTTCTCCCTAAAGACGTAGTTGCTGATTTGATGAAAAATCAGATCCGTCAACGGCTTACTGTATTAAAAACTCTAGGCTGTTATATCAATGACACTTATCAGCAACTACAAGTCTTGGGAAACAACGGATTGGGCAACCTCCCGTCCTATGCTAATGACTATGATTTGATTCCTAGTTTCTCTCAATATGAGCGACTTTGGACTAATTATCACAGACTGTGGAATCAACGTCAGTACATACAGTCTTCACC
The DNA here is from genome assembly GCA_004367895.1 of Oikopleura longicauda. Classification (NCBI taxonomy): domain Eukaryota; kingdom Metazoa; phylum Chordata; class Appendicularia; order Copelata; family Oikopleuridae; genus Oikopleura; species Oikopleura longicauda. The sequence continues at coordinate 4,743 of SCLD01100556.1, read as the reverse complement.
CTGCAAACCTATTTTTCACCAATTGGCTTGGCCTCCCAAAGCATCTAGATGGTGTACAGACTTAGATAACCCCACCTTTCTGCCCACTGCTACCTGGCATAAAGAATCACTAAAAGATGACTTCCAAGCCACCATCCAGCCAGTTAAATTAATTCGGCTGGATGATATTGATGTGTTTGATATGCCAATGCCCATGGAGGCCGGCGATGATGACACAGTTTTGCTCATAGAAATTGATCACCTATTAGACTTTCTCTTTATCCCAACAGACCCGGTCCCAATTCATAGTACGTTACTACATGAGGAACCCACCATAGAACCGGTTAACCCCACCATTCAATCATTACTTGCTAACTTAGATCTACAGGACGCTGAGATAAATGCCATTATAACACGTTTTGAGGAAGTCGATGTCGATATCGAGCGGGTTTTGAAAACCCTTTTCGATCTAAAAAAACATGACCGAGACCTTTTACTTAACAAAATAATATTGTTTACAAATTGCCATGTCGATAAATTACGAAAAGTTGACTACCAAACCAAACAAATCATCAATGATTTTATAATTGATTTGACAGATTTGTTCAGTCAGCTCAAGTGCAGAAATGTCATGAAATTACGTCGTAAACCGTGGCTAGATGCTCCTCGTTCTGTAGATCAACTATCAGCAATTCTACGGGAAAACATTGCTAACACTATGACCTTAGTCCAGAAGATTAAAACCATTGGATGTGTGGATATTAACCGTTTCCACACCTCTCCCATGGTTCATCAAATGATCAAGGCTTACGATTTATACATCCTGGGAGTTGGTTATATCACTGATCAGTTGGACCGGACTTCCATGATGTTTACTCGGTTAATCCTGGACATAGCGAGTGGTCAAGCTTCTGCACGATCTTGTAAACCGGAATTGATACCATATATCATGGTTCGGCATCCGGGTCGAGGCAATATGTCCCAGTTAATACACCAACCTCCTATTCTCAATATTTCCAGTTCTGGAGCATTCATAATGGGACCATCAGCGACAGTCATTAATGACAGTCCCACTTCCCTTATACTTACCAACACTACCAGTCACCAATCGAGTGCTACGGAAGGCCCCAACAGTCGTGATGCTACCATTAACTTATTGGATGACACAGTCACTGACCGGTCACACATGTCCCCCTGAACTAAGAGTTTCTTCGTTAATCTTGCCTACAATTCCCCAGTATCCACACTCCACTTATAATGTCACTCTAGTTCACAGAACGGACTCGGTTCTATTAGTCTGTACTCTCCGTGGTAATATATTATCAACACTCAATTATATCACCATCGTTGTTTCTTTATAACACATATGCTTTAGACAATGTCGGACATGGTAAATATGTCGTTTGTTACTGCTAAACTGCCAGAAACCATGCTATATGGTCTGCCTTCCCTCAAGTCCACACCTCAAAATACTACAAATTACTACAATTATACGGTATTCAACGCTTTTGGGAATCCACATGGAACGAACGTTTTCGTACGGCTAGAAATATTGGTGAATCTTGCCCGGAGGTCAACGATTGTTGGGCGAGTATCATTCTTTTCTTTCTAAATGACCTTTGGCCAAAACTTGTGAGTTTGGACCAGCGTGATTTTGATCAACTAACTGAAATTCATCGAGTTACCAGTAGAATCAAAGGTGCTAAATTCCATGGAATTGGCATTGCCACAGCCTGTTCCGACCCGGATCGATTAGAAGGCTTTATTGACTTGTATCCTGATGTAGATGCCAATACTGGTATTACACAATGGGCTACTCAACACTTTACTGCCAGAACTGGGCCTCGTTCATAATGATACTCTCATTATATAAACTGACTGGACAACATACTCCAATAAACATTTATACATCATTATACATTTTTTTTGTTTTTATTGTGTCAACACATAAACATATAAAAGGTGTTATTTAGGGTACTAAGTAACATGAGGCTGTTAATACTGTAGATATCGGCTGATTGTTATAAGTATAGCTACTCATCTTGATACTGATTCGATAACAGGATTCCTAGGATCAGTTTTGTTTTGGATAGTGTAGCTTGTAAACCAAAAGTATTCTGACTATAACAAATTACAGTTGTTAATAATGACCCTATTGCGAAACCACAAATGAACGGTAGCCAATGTATACTCCAATAGTGTTTTTCAGGACCACGATAATCGTTGGGAATTGAGTCTGCATTACCAGCCGCTCGATTTGTCCTGGATCGTTTCTGGGTGTACTTCTCGATTGATTGTTGTAATAAATACGTGAAACATTCTTGAGTCGTCAACTAAAATATAAATTTTTATGTAACTCGCACTTTTAATCGTAACTGTATCACCGGACACTGTTTAACTGATATGTCAGTGATGAAAATATAACCACCGTGTCGTTGATGCAGTTTGATGTTTGTGCAATTTACTTACAGTGGTATCAATACGAGTGGGCTTCCGCTGTGTCACGGGTATCTGGAAAATATTCACGGTATAGCACATTACCCAATCATAATATATATCGTGACAAATTGGGTAATTCTGCACCAAACCATCGGCGGTTATATTCATCATGGGCGGTGGAGCTAACTGCAGTTGTTCCAAATCTGCTGATTTCTGTGCGATTATTTGTTGTAATCGTCTCAGATAGGCCTTGAAATAAGATAAAATAAAATAAGATAAAATAAATGATAAAATAAGTTAAGATAAGAAAAAATAAGTTAAAATAAAAAGCTATTCCAACTGGTTCAAAGACAGTGGCATCTTGTATCCTAACAATTATTATATTGTCTCCTATATATTACCTAGGCCATGCCAGCTGATACATACCTTCCGGCGAGTTAGTGCTTTGAAACAACTGTCCCCATTGGCAATACATGCCTCAGATAGAAATTCGCATGATGGCCTAACATCATCATTTGTTGCTATTCCTTGCTTTATTATCACTTAAAATATAGAGTAAAGCACTTTGAAATATATCATAAAATGATACTTACACAATACCAATAGAAATGGACACATCAGCCAACCTCTCTTTATTCTATTATTCGGCTCAATCTATAATTGGATTCTCAATTGGCTTATAATATCGATAGTGGTACACAATAATGCCTCTCTTGTCCTCCTCATCTGCCTCATAGTGGGCGCTACTATCCTCATTTGTAGTTCAGACGTTATGCAACTCTCGAGATGTCTGACCTGAATCACTTGATTATGATCACTCTGCGGGGTTTTGTCCTTGGCACGATAGCCACAATGCTCTTTACTCTCTTGCTGAGAATGTGAAGTAAATAAGCTACGCCATGGATTCCATTTCAATTCCTTTTTCATTCATTTATTTTTTTGATACAGAAAAGCCTACACACAGAAGAGAAAGTGCACATGGTCACTAAAATATATCGGTCCTGGCCGTTATATATCTACGCGACCAATGGCACTAGCTAATATAATAATAATTTTTGATCTGTCTTCATTCAATTCTTTCCATGAAGTTCATCCAGCATTTCTACGTTGAATGTGATACACGCGATGGGTATCTAACCGATGTGGAACAGCTGTACAATCGATTCTTATCTGCTCGCAGATATAACCCCCCATATTGGATGGAGTCACGGTTATGTACTCTAAATAATATGGTTAAAGGTGACTTTGGGGGTACTCGTGTGTCTGCAAAGTGCCAATACATTATGAACAAACCACTTAACACTCACCAAATAATGTAGCGCGTTGAGGGTGGTTTCGACTCATCGGACTGTCCGGGGTTCGTTGCAAAAAATCCTGAAACTCGAGAAAATCTTCATTTGTCTGGGCAGTAACAATATATTGACCACCTTCTGGACGGAACCCTGTCTCGTCAATGTAATCCAACAACTCTTCCATGACCCCTACTGTCTAAAATATAGCAAATTAATTACGTTTCTTTCAGACTAGCTACCGTTAAGCAGAGATTCAAATCTAAATCTAAAATTAATTCCCGGCATTGAGAGCGGCATTTGCGTCTGCCATTTGAGCCTGTAACTGAGACAGATGAGCTTGTACAGTAGGGGACATTAATGTTGAATCATTTACGTCTTGTAATGACTCAGTCAAAGCGGTGGAATTTAATATTAATGATTCCAAAGCACCATTTTTTCGGCGAATCAATGACATCAGCAGTCCATTTAGTTTCGTCAATGTCTTAAAAGAATTATTTAACTTCTATTTCGACCTGAGGCAGCCCTATAACTGTCTCGTCCAAATGTCTAAATTACGAACTTACACGACATAAATCCATTACAGTTTCCTCGCGCTCAGTCACCACATCTAAGCGCGCTTCCAATGCTGAGATATAGACCTTCATCAGGTCCTCCGCTTCTGTCATATCTAAAAACTGTCATTATTAGTCACGGACATCACAGTCTTTTCTTGCACAAATGTGATCACAGAAGGTTCACGCCTGCCCAATCCTTACTCGTTGGGGGTAACCTTCTCAATAACAAGGGGAAACATCTCTGAACATTCAGCATGTAAGACTCCATACACTTCTTCAGTGGGAGTCAATGCTATATTCCGAGTCAAGATTTGCATTCCTAGCTTCAAAAAAGGCAAAAAATGACAGTCGGAGGCACAATGGAAAGTCAGGGTAAAAGTTACGTGCTGTTGATTCCCAATTGGACCTGCAGATATCGGAACCCATACATCTGATGCATATCTCACCCCGACATGCTCCACAACCAACATGTCTTCACT
>SCLD01100545.1:0-10465 GCA_004367895.1 Oikopleura longicauda | reverse complement strand
GAAAACGATGAAGCGAAACCAATTCTTTGCGTTATGCCGGTTATCATAACGATCATTGCTACGCTGATAGGCTTGAGTAAGTAAAATATAACGGAGTCAAACATTAGAGTGACCAAACCGGTCTTGAATTTACAAACATTGAGTGACTCACTATACCTGCAAGTGACTCACTATACCTACAAGTGGGTCACTCTCATTTGTGACTCCCATTAAAAATGATTAACAAGTGAATTTTTTTGAGCTATGATTCTGATTGTTGCATATCGTCTTATTACTTCTATCTCCAAATCATTATCAGAAGAAAGAGAACATTATTTGAATACGGTGCAGACGTCAAATTTTCACAGTCACACTGGCTCTTATAGATCCCATAGAAGAACAAGTTCGCTCTGAACTCCGTCATCGATTCCTTGCCCTAAATACGCTTAAATGAACGCAAGTTTTACATGTTAAAAATACGCGTCACTCTTTGTGTTAAACACCTGAGTTAATAAAATCGCTTCCTGAAATCCTGGTACTACATTGTATGTTAGAATCGGTAAAAAGTTTTAGAATTTTTAGAAAAAACATATTTTAAATCATTTATTATTCATTGGTGTTGTAAAAATGGATCTCAGTTTGTCTCTATCAGGACTTTCGCTTGTGTTACATTGTTCTTCGGATCTTCGATTTAAAACTGATTCTTGTTCAACTTGGAACCGATTAATGATTATTGGTATCGGCAACGAAAAGGCAAGAATTCCACTTATCGAACAAGCAACAGCCAAGACTTAAGGATACTCTAGCCATAACTTGAATGTGTGGGTTTTCTCGTCCAAGTCCACATCTCAGAAATGTTTGAAATTCTTAAAATTTTTGTATTGGAAACTATTATTTTAAATTCTTTGTTCTTGAATCGGTTAAAGCACAAAAAATGTGATCGATTCTGAAATGGCCAGAGTATCCTTAAATAGTTCTTTTGATGGAGATATTGATGAAAACATACATACATTTTCCCATAATGGTACTAGGAATGACGTCACCGTATCCTACAGTGGTGATCGTAATACAGCACCACCAAATTGAACTTGGAATCGACGAAAACTGTGTTTTTGGAACATTGGTAGATCTCAGGCTTTATTCCGAGAAAGTGTACAATTTCAAAAAATGTATAATGGTTTTGTCAATATATCCGCCCAAGCAATGCGTGGGAGGCTGTTAATTTTAACATAGGGCTCATTTTTTTATGCCTTATCACGTTATCATCGGAATCAAATCTGAAATCTACCATTGTGCTCTGCCAAGTAAACTAAAATACAAAAAACTGAAAGGCGATAATTCCTGGTGCGGAGAATTCTTACCGATTGAGCTAAAAATCAAGATTGAAAGCGATAGAAGAGATGTCAGGAAAGCTAATTCGTTCATTGATGACATGATTGTCCTGAAAATACTCGATTAGAAGTGCTCTCCTACGTGTTTTTCAAAATTTCATGAAATGGCCACGACCATTTTTGTTGCCCGCTGATAATACCTTACGAGAATACGAAGATTTTCATTGTGTCTTGAAACTTTTGCAACGCGAAAAATTCTTTTTTTGGCTTTTTATTGCAGTATTTAACCCCTATGAGGTCCGGTTTTCTGATTTTTATTGACAATATTCTCTGGGCTGGCCTGTTTTAGTTCGTGGACCCCTGGTGTGCACTTCAACTCAAAACCATGCCTTAGCATTCTAAGTAATCGTAGCAGTCGAAGTAATTGAATAGAATCTCCGAACATCCAGGTCATTATTGGTTTGATTGTAAAGTCAGCCAGGGATCTATGGACCGTTCTTTTTGATATGTTTGAAATATAAAGAAATGACTTGTCCATAGATCCCTGGTGTCTATGATAAATGGAGCTACCGAAAGAAAATCAATAATATTCATCATGTCCAATAAATATTTCTGAAACAAATAATTTTTAATGGCTCATAATTTATGAGTCATATGCCGTCAAGATGACGTGAAAAAGGTCATGGATGGGCGGACTGAAAGTCCGTTATTCGTCCGGGACTGTTGTGACCGAAAGATCAAACATCCAACCAAGTTTAACCGTTCAAATTAATATGGTTCGTTATTTGGTCTGGACCGCTCATGAACTGGGGTCAATTTTCACCTTTGGTTGTTGCGAAGCAAATATTCGTAATGCAATTTCAATAATGAAAATGCAATTTCAATAATGAAAAAAGAATTGGATACAACATCCACCATTAAGAAAACAAAATGAAATCTAGACATCGATTTAATGCTTTTGACTGGGATAAACAGAATCTGTCGGGACATATTGGACACTGTCGCTAAATTTTGAATAGAAAATACCGCCTTGCTTAGCATGAACGCGTCGGAAGATCCCAGGCTTTCGATACAAAACTGAATAATAGACAAAGTCGTTAATATAAAGCTTATTTGAGCCAATCTCTGGCCAGTGGGCGTCTTTCGATCGGTTCAAAACATACAGCCTGATGTACGGGACGAATGTACGGGATCCTAGTAAAATCAGAATGAACCGTTCCTGAGCGTCAATAAAATGATTGATCTTGTTTTTCCACTTTTTCAGAATTACATAATTGTATCATTTTTTATATAAAATACGAATTTTGTCAACAAAATATTTAGAATAATTTCGGTCCTCGGGGATGTCTTCGTAAAATTTGGGAGTTTTCGGAATGATTATTTCAGTCATCTTAAATTTTTTACTTTTTACCAAAAAGAATTCAAAGTCTTGTTTGGAAATGCTAACCTTGAAATACTCAATTTCGTCCAGAAAGAAATCGAGATCAAGATATTCATTCCGCTGAATCTTATTGCCCGATTGGTAGAAATCAAAAATTGGTTCAAAATATTTCAATTGACGATCCGAACAGGGCTCAGCGGACGAATTGTATTAAACACCTGTTCAGACGATAGGTTAAACTAAATCATGGGCACTAACGATCGTCCATTGAGCCCTGTGTCAAATATATAAGCATCTTCGATATAACAATAATATTTGTGACGAAGGTCTTCATTACCAAGAAGTCTTTTTTAAAATTCATTCTCGGATTCTGATTGGTATTTTTCTAATGTATCAGATTCGTTCGATAGAACCTTTCGTTCGCGGATACATATTCAACCTTGATAATCGAAGCTTTCGAATTGAACCAGAAATTATTATAGTCACCAAATCGGGAGGAATATTACATCCTTATATCAGGGACCAAAATTGTCAACCGATTTAACAGCCAAGGTAAAAAGTTTCTGCCGCACAATGCCATGTGACTGTTAAGTCATAAATATCTGTGGAGCCCTGCCTGGAATTATTTCCGGTTTGTTTTCTTCAAGTTTTTTTCGTTTTCTTTCGCGTTCTTTTTGACGGTATAGTTGGTCAATATTTTCACCTGATATTAAGAGCCGCTTAAGATCTTGACTCTTTTTTCTGAATGATTGCTTTAAATTATATCAAAAAACTTCTCAGTAGTACCAGGGATCCATGCACCAGAGCCGGCCGGTTCTTGGACCAAGTGGTCCTTTGCGGTCCCACTCCGACCAGAAAAAATGTTAACTCGGTTGTTTAATGATTTTGATAAGTTCCTGACTCAATTTCAAAGCCAAAGCTGGCCTCATTTTATTCTCTTTTACTGTTTGTCAGTGTACAAGACTTGAAAGATTCAAGTGCAGCCGATTATGTTAGAATATTAGAAATAATTGGAGTTATTAGCGGAACAATAATTTTGCAAAGTCGGTTATTTTCTTTCTATTTTATTAAACCTCTTTGTTTCGACATAGAAGTCCATAAAACAATTTGTTACGTAATGCGAATTACATAATTCTTAACCCCTGTTGGTAATTCCGGGAAAATAATTCCTGAATTCTGGGGTTTGACAGCTTGTTTTCAGGAAAATATTTCCGGACACTTTTCAAAAAAAAAACGATTTCCGGGGTTTGACCCAGCGTGTTTTCAGGAAATTTTTTCCGCGCAAAAATCATGAGCTAGTGCTCAGTAAATTTTATTTTTCAAAATTTCTGGGGTTTGACCCAGGCGGTTTTGTGGAAAATTTTTCCACTAAAATGAAAACATTCGCGTTTCGGGAAAAATTTTCCCGAAAACACGCTGGGTCAAACCCCAAAATGCTCAAAATCGCGTTAAAAGTCTTTCGGAAAATTTTTCCCATAAACACGCTGGGTCAAACCCCGCATAAGGGTTAAAAGGTTTTATTTCGAAATTTCTGAAATCAAAGTTTAAGAATTAGCAACCGCCACAGAGACACGCGCAATTGATGACATTGCAGGCTTGTCTGTCATATTCAGCTTCGTTCAGACATTTGTCATGCATTGGATTGTCAGTTCCGCCATACACTATGTCACATCGTCGTTTTTCAGCCTTGTATGTGTCCCAGCAATCATCTTCGCAATCACTGAATATTGAATATTAATATTCAATTCGAGGGACTAACATATTTAACGGAATGAAATATCATTTTCTGCACACAAAGTGGAGAAAGAGGAGAACGACCCTCCGAATAAGTAGTTTTGAGGGCGCCATTTGAGATTATATGATATTTTATTCCGTTACAGATGATATTTGGGAGCAGGCCTCCGTGGGACGACGTTCATTTGCTCGTCTTCGTCCCGTCCTCGTCCTTTCATAAATTATACTCATAATTCATTGCTGATCCTCGTCGTTATTCGTCCCGTAGTAATTTTATGTAGTCTCCCTTGGACGATTCAAGTAACATTTTGAAACTTACTCTCTTGCGGGACAATCGGCTTGAGCGTTAATTGTTACGAAAAGAGAAAAAATAATACAAGATAATTTCATTTTCAATTTAAAAAGTTTTTTTTGACTCGTAATTCGGAGTTTTCAAGGCGATCAAGACTTCAGCTTTGGCGTCAGATTCATAATTCTCATCGAAGATCAACAATATCACATGTAATGTGTTACTTAGATTTCACATGACCCCAGATGATCATTTTTCCCGTGACTACGGTCACTTTTTCATTTCTAAACTCGTCTTATCGATTTGATCATCGGACGTCATCGGACTGTGACGGATTAGACTTATCAGGAAATGAATTTGTCAAAGTTTATTAAGACCATGGCTATTTCATAACTTTGATTTTATTAAAAACCTGATGAACTTGAATAAAATCTTGTTTAAAAAGACTTCGGAAAAAATATTTGTCGTAGTCCGAGTATTTGAACAAAAAGAAATGAGGTGTAGCACAACTTTGATAATCCAAATTTTGTTCGTATTCACCATCGATGGCGCCAGTATAGTTTGGTTCCTTAATGACGTCATCATGACGTCATCATTTAGACGTCATAATGACATCATGAGAATTGCTTCCATAAGGAACCAAAAATAGGATGTCGACGATTTAACTGGAAAAGCAGAAGCGTTTATCAATGTAATCGCCATGCAAATAAGCTTGCGAATGACCAAGATATATTTCCCGAACCAATGCTAAATATGAACCGAAGGACCACAAGGATTTTTTCTAAACTCAAAACATTGTAAAATCCTCGAGCCATGTTGAAATCTAAAATATCATCTCTTACGGAATAAAATATCATCTTCGCTGAAATGGCGCCCTCTATATTGCTCATTCGGAGAGTCGTTCTCTTCTTTGTGAGCAGAATATGATATTTTATTCCGTTAGATATATTTAATTATTCCGATGCATTTTATAGAAAAATATAAAGTAATTTCGATTCATTTCGGAGTCGGCTAGATAAACTTCAATCCCGTTTTCGTCTGTTATAAGTTCAGGGATGAATCAGATATCTGCAAAAATACAAAAATGGTCGATCACCTGTCCGAACATGCATTTGAATTCATAGCTTATTTATAAGCCAGCAAAGTTCATCAAACGATTTTTTAATTTCACTGTAATAAATTCGTCTTGGTCAATTTTTATTTTTCAATGATTTGTAAATATCAAAAATTCTTATAAGTAAAAAGTTCATCTCGAAATTTCGCATTTCAAATACCGAGAAATGAAAGAAATGATATTTTTCGGGTTGGTATTTTTGGGGTTGGCAACCTGCACGGAATTATGCGGAGAGTCTTGCGAGGATATTGATCAACAGGCATGGTGTTAACAGCGTGGAATGACTTTTAGCCTACGGTTTTTAAACAATTGCTTTGGTTGACCTTAACAGTTAAGGCTTAACTTGTTTTCCCCCATTCCGAGGCTTCGGGTTGATGCGAAAACCTCTTGAAACCATCGAAATCGTCAAAAATAGTATCGACTTTATACATATGATATGTAAAATATCAAAACCGATTTTTTCTCGAAAAAGTTTACACCCTACCAACAGTTCAAAGATATCAATGAGGTCATTGCTCAGCTCAAATCAGAGAATGCTGCGATTGAAGCTGAGAATGCCGCTATCGAAAGAGAAATCAACCGTCTTTATGTAAGAATATAGGGGGCATGAATAGGTTGTATTCTTGGGTTGATCGCAAGTCGTAGGTTGATCTGTGTAGGCGTAATCAAAACCCATTTTTGAAAACCCAGTCTTTATTAAGATTAAATTATTTCCCACCGAAGTTCACGCTGCCTCTTGCCAAGAAATTTTGGAAAAAACTTTGGATTTGAAGTCAGAAACTGCCTTTGTCTATTCGAATGGTGAACCAGAATATAAATTGGGCATCGAGGATATTAACCAAAAAGGATTCAAATATTTCAAAATTGATGCTTCCGATTTCGATAACTTTGCCAAAATTGGTCTGACACCATATCCCTCAGGTTCGTTCAGCATTTTCATAGGTATAGTGAATTTCGTGGGAAAAGCTAGTTATCGAAACAATACAATTTTGAGCTCAAAACGTTATTATTACGTAATTGGTCGCATTACGTAACTGGTCGCATAACGTAATAAGTTGCATAACGTTATTAGTCACATTATAAAATTTATTTCAGGAGAATCCGTCACATGGGAAATAACCTTAATGGATGAGCTGAATTTAATTGGTATCTCCCACTTGCCTTCTCAGAATCCTGAATATCCAGAATATCTTGTCTCAACAAACACAACTGCCTCAAACTGGACATGGGAAGACGTCCGCGGTTCTCTTATGCTGACTTTTGAGAATGGTCTCATAAGACTTCAGCAGGAATCGATTGATGGGGAAGTTCTTATTGAACTTGCAGACTATCGTATCAATGTAGCCGATATTAACCATATCATGACAACCACAACAAATGAAGTCAGGGATACAAAAATATAGATCATGTCTAGGCTTAGTCCCGGGTCTTTTGCGTAGGAAAAAAGAAGGTGGGCAAGTCCTGGGAATTTTGACACATTTTTATCCCTAAATGAAGTTTCTGGCTACTGGTCAATTGTTGCAACGAATAAATTGATTGGTCAACCCGAGGAACTTCCACCGAATGGAATGTACCGAATTCATCCGTCACTTGCTCTTGATCCTTTTTGGGTTGAATGTCAGTTCAGTGGTGCAAACGGTGCCACCTATCTTTATCCAAATATGACTCATGATGAAGGATTCACCAGTACACCGGGACAAGAAGATGGTTGCCTTGAACCAGGGAGGGATTCTAGAGTTCAACAAGTGATCTTCACCGGTCCGAGTGGACGTTGAACGGTCCGGGAATCCCTGAAAAGGATGTTTCGTCGATGAAGTTTCATATAATAGCACTTCAAAGGATCAAATTGAGGCCCTTTTGGCTGTTTCATTTGAATGTGCCCAAGAAATCGTTCATAAATGTTCTGTAAGTAAAACCCACTATTATTTGAGTTTGGCTCACGTGACTTTCAAAACGATAAAACTTTATATATAGGTTAATTCGTTAACAAACAAAGCCTGGTGGATGGATAGAAATGGAAATAAAAGGGAATATTGGCATGGTGATCAAGGGAATGATAAAGGTCAAGGATGTTTCTGCAGTCTTGGACCAAGCTACGAATGTATCAAGTAAGTTTATATCGGTCATTCTTCACAAAACTACTCACCCACGCGTTTACAAAAATGCGTAGGTGAACTGAAATCCGTTTTTCGGTCATCTGAATGCTTCTTTTTTCTGAAAATAATTCTGTTTTTTTCTGAAAGTTCACTAAAATGACCAGACTGAATTTCAATAATTAAGCTACCACAATCCGAGCAAAGATAATATCTGTAACTGCGATGACATGAATTCTGCCGATATCGATTCTGGTTTGTTGACCAATAAAGATCAGTTGCCAGTTTCTCAATTGAACTATGGCGATTCTGCTGGACGGTATAGCTGGATTGAATATGAACTCGGACCCTTGATTTGCCAGGGCCAGGGCGGACTATATCCATCTGAAAGTTTCGAACATGATTTTAAATTCAAGGTCGCAGCAAACACTCAGGACAGTTTTATTTTGAGCGAAAACGGATTAAACGATACAAGGGTACCAAAGTCGATTTGAAGATAAAAAATGATAATTACGTAATAATTTTCAAATTACGTAATGATCATTTTTCTATTTATTCAAATCATGACCAGAGAAAAAAATTGTGATAAATAGATGCACCGGGAACAAAATTAAACCATCCAAAGCAATCTGGTTTCCTCGTAGCCAATCAAAATATTGGATTTGATGACGTTATTTATGATGGTAGCAAAGGTTCACTTCGATTTGGTTTGGATGGTACACCTGGAATGTATTTCATTGCACCTATGGATGGCTTCTGGAACTTTGACTTATTTCTTGGAATGTATGGTCAGACCCAGGAAGGTTTCTTAATGTTGGTTTCTTTTTTACTCTTTTCCGAAAATCATAATTTTCTCTCAAAATATTACAGGTCAATCCTAATCTCTGAACGTAACCCCCTCTCTGTTCAGACGAATTTTACTAGTCTTTTAGAAAGTTAATCGAGATTTTACCAAAGACAAAATGATCAAAACTATTCTGTTCTAAAATATGGGCTATGAATCCATACAAAAAATAATCCGAGGGGAGTGAAAAATGGTCTTGAATAGAGAGGGGTTTACATTCAGAGATTAGGATTGTCCTGTACTCGATTGAAAAATAATGAAATATTTGTGTTAAGAGTTGATCTTTGATACTTTCGGAAGAATATTTTTTGATGGGGTTTCGGAAAAATATGTTGACACCATGAATTTTGAAACCATTATGAGTACATTTTCACCATCAACGTTGTCGTAAATGGCGAAGTAGTTGACTATTTCCAAATGAATCACGACGACTATGTCGCACCACCCGCGGAAGACCCTCCAGCAGAGAAAGAAGGTTTTGCATTCACTGTTGCAAATGATTACAGTGAAAGTGTCCTGCTCAAATTGAAAATTGGCGATCGCGTCAATTTCTTTGTGGCAGACTTACCGTATCAACCAACAGAAAATTATGCTGACGGATGCATGACTGGTGATATCACTCATTCCTGTTCATCTATAACTGGCCAATTTATTGATTTATAAATTATAATCGATTAAAGGAGACTTATATTTGTTATTTAGATAGAAAAATCGGATAAACTTTTTCCACAAATCCATCAGATCGATAAGCTTGGAGACATTTTAATGCGAAATTATGGGAATTTCGAGATTTTTGTGTCGGCAAAATTGTGAGTGCGAAATTCACAAAAAATTTCGAGAGACCGTCTGTCCATGCATGTGAGATTATGAATTAGAAAAATCCAATAGTTTATTTCAAAATGTACAGAATCCAGAATGATCGAATAAGCATCGTTCAGAGCCAAAAATAATCGCTGTCGAAAACTGTTCGAAGACAATCAGCTTCCGGCGCTATCATCATGCATTGCTTCAATAATTCTTTAACTTTCTGAAAATAAATTTAAAGGACTCAGTTTATTAACACTCGGAATTTTTGGTCAAACACGGTCCACTAGTTATTTGAATTCTAACTCACAGCTATTTTAACGGTATCATCGGCGACATAATTTGAATATCCTGGATTATATGCCTTTTTGTGAGGATTGGTGAAATCTCTTGAACTTGTAGCGCAATATAAAAATAGAAAATCGATGAATAGAATTGAAATTAATTTCATTTTCAGTTTTCCACTTTCAGATTTTCCTTATAACTGACTCAACTTTCAAGAAAACTTGGAATTGACCGCCAAGATCAGTTTAAAACCGAGGAAGATATCGATATTGCACGACCACAGAATCTGTGACACAGATATCGTGTCCGCAGATATCGAGTCTCAAGACCGCAGTTCTTTGCCAAGGTCATAGACTCAAAGCACTTTTGAATATTTAATTTTTTTGTAGAAGCACTTGTTATGATTTCCGGTACATATCGAAAGCTGAAGACTTGGTGAACTATTCATTTGAAAAACACGGACTTTTTAAAAAATATATAGGTTGATCTAGATGAAACTGCTATTTCAAATATGGAAGGGAACATATGGATGTGTATCAAAGACGGATGGGAACTAAATGAAAATTTACTTCTGACTTTCAATCCCAGCACAAATCTGGATTCTCACATTT
>SCLD01100534.1:0-10468 GCA_004367895.1 Oikopleura longicauda | reverse complement strand
TCCCATCTCGAAATGTTGATCCAGCCAAATCCGGCGCTGCGGATTGAAAAGGCAATTGTCACCACGTTACAACCAGAGAATCTGATGCTTGACACGGATTTCCTCGATGGCTCAAACGAGCGTGACTTTGCCAACTGTCTCGCCCTGGCTGGTGTCGAGTTGGAGCCGATCTCGCCAATTGCGCGCACATTACAAGCCATTGCCGACATTCATAACGAAGTGGCGCGTGGCGAGCGTCAATTCCGCCAGACGACCAGTGCACTCATTCTGACCCAGTTGAACGAGTTCCTCACCCTGGCCGATGATGTCTTTCGCGAGAGGCGCCATGTTGAGAATTTGCGGCTTGATTTGGACGCGGCAAAGGCGCAACTGCGTCAGCCACAACCGCCCCATGCCCTTGACGCCGCTGAACGAAGTGTGAACGCGGCGCAGGATGCATTTCTCGAGTCGCAGGCGATTTTGAAGGGACTCCTCGAGAATGCGATTATGCAGTTGGAGACGCATCATAACGCGTGGGAAGTGTTTATCGATTCGCGCCGTTGTTACATGATGAGTGGGGTGGATAAGGCGACCGAGGTGATGAGTACCTTCCACCCCGATCTGGACAATTCGAGCTCGTTCCGCGGCAGTACGAGTGAAATCAATTTCGACGCGTCGCCAACACCAGATCCAGTTTTCACTGAGGCGGCCGTTGACGTCCCCGTTGCCCATTCGTCTGGCCTGCCAGCCCCAGTCATCCCCGACACCTTACCTGACACGATCACACCGGTTTCCGTCACCGTTGAAAGTGAACCACGCGCCGCCTCGCGATTGTATGCCTTTCTGCCAAAGCTATTCCGCTCCAAGCCCTCAAAAAAGTCGATAGCGACGGCGGTGACAGAAACGAAGGCAGAAATTGAAATAACGGGCGGATCGGAAGCCGAGGTGATTGAAAATATGAAAGCAGAACTGTCTAAACTGTTGCTCGAGCGGAATGAGTTAAAGGAGACACTGCGAAATGCTCGATCATGTCCAATTTGCAGCGAAATGGTGAGTGTGATCAGTGGTGATAAGCAAGTGGCCTTCTTTATCACTGTTTTTAGTTCAACACAGGCGTCCGTTCGGCAACCAAACTCAGATGCGCTCATATTGTATGCATTCAGTGTGCCATTCTCTGGCTTGACTCGCAAGGTAAGTCAAACAGATGAGAAGAGGCTCATTAAAACTCGAAAATTAAAGGCGACAAGGCATCCTGCCCGACATGCCGCTTACCCTACAAGAAAAAGGACATGCAAAAAGTCCAACTTGATCTTTAATTCTAAAAATTCTTTCTAGTTCTTACTACTACCACATACGAATATCTTCACATCTCAATCACATATATACATTGCTTTATATATTTGCCAAAATCTAAAATCTATTTCTGTACAATTCTGATGCCAAACACTAATGTAGTCAGTAATATTCGATACATTAATGTAAATACATTTACTCAACAAAAAAAGACAAAAACCGACTTATTATTGATCACTGCTGGATACCCACTGCCAATAGTCATTGCCGTTTTTTAGTTTAACGCCCTTATGAATTAATAATGGCCGGTATAAAAACCGCCGCAGCAGCAACCGTCTGGCAGGAATGATTAAAATGATCTGGTTAATTTTCATCAGCTCGGTTCTGATCGTCACTGATGGGCGACAGTTTCCACGGTTGAATTATGTGAGGATTTATTCACTTGTCAAGTAAGAAACATCACGATTTTAGCGCCGCCGTTTTAAGCCCAATCAGGCGCACAAGATTGCCAAGTTTTGGCGCCCTGAACAGGTAGTACTACATTTATAAGGGTTAAAAAGTGCCACGGGCTCTCATAGTTCCCAACGGAGAATACGGAAGAGTTGATCCTCAAGTTTAAACCGGGTCAATCAGAAAAGATTAAGGCTTTCTGGAATTAATTGTCGAATAAATTGCACATGCATGTCGAAAAGTTGCGTGTCCTGCTCCCACGATGACGTCAGCAACTTGATGTTCGAAATTCATGACATGATGTCGATATCGCATTGTGGCACACTTGTAGAGCACATGTTTGCGTCTCTCTCGGGTAGCAATAAAAGCCGACTAATTTGGGGGGAGATGCTAGATGATCATCATGATCATTCAACTGATACTCAATCTCGCACTATTCTCACGTGGCCTTCCCTTTGGCAATACAATGTTGGCCACGACTAAACTTGGTCATTTAACTGTGAAAACAGTAAAATATGTTATAAAAGAGAGATCAAAAACAGGTCAATAATGAACATTGACTTTCTCGCCATTTTCAAGTGGATCGCATGGGGATTGATATCGGTCGTTTTCTATCACTTCTTCTTGAAAGAGTTCATCCAGTTTGAAATTATCATTGACAATCGGTTTGGTGGTTCGACTCCGGGAGCAGTTCAACTTCTTAAAGATGGGGAGCAACATGGCTCAATCAATGACATTGGCGAGCTCGAGTTCTACAAGCAGGAGGCTGCGATCCAAAGCGACAATGTGCGAAGACTGATTGAAGAGTTGGATAGGAAAGAACGCAAAGAGCAGAAACAGAAGAGCCATCAACCATCAGCAAACTTTCTTCGACAGCAGGCCGTGCTGACAAAGGAGCTGAACAGTCTACGCGATGGCATTGATTATTTGCGCAGTCAAGCAATTGAGAAGTACGTTGCAAAACTATTTAACCAATCTTGTAAACCCCTATAACCTAGGTTCAAAGCGATTGAAAACTTTCTCCTAACACCGCCAAAGAAACACCACGAAGAAGCATGGGCAAATCAACTAAGAGATGTTTTTAAAGATTTCCAAGAAGAGCTACTGGCATCAGCGGGCAGTAATCTGCTTGTGTCTGACGTACGGACAACCTATTCGAAAGCACAGTCAACCTGCCGCGAAATGGGAATGAACTTGGGTAAAATTGAAGATATCGAAATTATTTTATGTTCAAATGATTCTAGTGACGATTGCATCAAAAGAAAAACTGCAAGAAGTCATCAATACAATCAATGATTTGAAGAGATGGGACATTTGGATTGGATTGAATCGATTAGGCAGAAAAGATGAATCATATGCATGGGACAGTGGCTACCCATTGACATACACGAATTGGGATAGTGGACAACCGAACCGTCGGGATCCATGGGGCAAGGTAATTTAGGCCATAATTATAAGTTATATTCAACCATGTCATGAAAAGGGCGGCGAGGAGGCCTGCACGATCATGTGGAGTACGGGCAAGTGGCACGACTACAACTGTAATGTGATTGCCTACTTCATTTGCGAATCGGCAATCATCACCAACAAAGACATCATCACACAGGATAAAGTGCATCACGATCCGACGCAGGACGTGTTCGCATCGGGCGACTATGACTATGATGACGGCGAGCTATGAAGGATGGCCCAGATCTATCCAAAATCATATATAAATCTTCAATTTCTGTAAAACTGTTGTTGGCTTTCAAAAAATACAGGTCCACTCTCTCTCTCTCGTTCAGGTCAAATACACACGTCTTTTTCGTATTTTCTCGCAGGTCTTCAGTTCAAGTTCACCACTGACAATGAGTAATTGCGTGGGCTCAGCAGGACTGATAGAGGCCAATCATACGATTGAGCGCAGAATTGAAGTGAGTGAAACACGCCCAGACCAAGTGAAAGTGTTTATTCTTTGATATCCAAAAAATGGAGAGAGAAAATGAAGTGGAAATTCTACGGCAGCAACTCGTTCAGAGTGCACGGGCGGGCCAGTCGCTGTTGCTCGAGAATAGTGAGCTGAAACAGCGATCGGCCGAGGATGCCGAACAGGTTAATAACACATTGATTCGTTTTCTGTCGTTAAAAGTAATGAACTTACCATTTAGCTCGGTGTTTTGCGTCAGCAACTCGCCAAACTTGAAGAGCTCAACCGTCGCATCGTTGCCGAGAGTGCCGACGAGCTCACGATGGCCCAGAAGCAGGATGTGGCCCAGATTGACGAGTTGAAGAAATGTGTATCGGAACAAAGACAGGAGTTAATTGAAACGCGCCAAGATCGCAATCGACTTCGCGATGATTTGGACGATGAGAAGCGTCGAGCGCATGAGTCAAAAGTGGCATACGAAACGGCAATTGAGGAGAAGGACCAGCGTCTTGACGATATCAAGCAACGGCCCCAAGTCAACACAGACGCGCATGATGCCGAGATACAGATGCGAAAACAACGCGAAATTGAACTACGCAAGGAGCTGGAGTCGAAGAGCAAATCACTACAGGAGCAGCACAATGAGCTGGTTGTTATCAAGCGCGCCATGCACGAAATGAAACAAAACTTGGAGTCAGTCAAACAGGAGAAAAACGAGATTGAACGGGAAAATACGCGGCTCAGGTTAGATCATTTTTATATGAATCAAATGCGTCAGTTACTAAAATAGTGAGCAAAATGACGATCTCCAACTGGAGATCCAGCTGGCGCAATCATCGATGAAGTCATCGGTCAATGCGGCGCCCGACATTGAAACGCAAGGCAATTCGCTCTTTTCCGAGGTGGAGGATCAACGAGCGAAAACGGCTTCAGAGTTGCGCGTACTCGAGGAGACGTATCGCTCGAAGATACACCGGTTCGATGAGCTGGAGAAGGAGTTACAACAGAAACGAAACGAAAATAATGAGCTGTGGTTCAAAGGTAGATATTTTCATCCCACTTACTTGGTCTTCCATTAATCGATTCAGTGTCGTCGTCAGTCGCAACAGAAGCAAAGAATGAACGTTTAATCAATGAGCTACGTGTCCTTCGCGAGGAGCGTGATTCGTTGATAAGCGCCACCTTTTCCGGTTCAACCACTAGCACCACCGACGTTCAACATGACAATGATAAATTGCGTCAACAACTGCGAGAGCAGTACGTGCTAAAGAACATTCAACATGATCACGTCCGGCGTCTCAATGAGCAGCTGTCGACAGTTGAAAAGGAAAATGCCCGGTTGAAGCACGATCAACGACAGTCACGTATGGCACGACTTGGCATGGATGAGAATGCTGAACCAGCGGTCAAATGTGTTGAACAAGTGCCACGTGTAAGCGCACTGGGTCAGCCTACTAAAGACGAACTGCCATCCGACGAGGATCATCGAAAGGCGATTGAGGCTATTGAAGAGGATGTTGCTGAACAAAATTGTAAACAGCAATGATAACACAAAACTGACAAATAAAAGTTTCACATTAGTTCACACAATTACCTCGTCTTAAATTTGCATCTATTCAGGTCTTCAGTTTCACTTGAAGTCGGTGCTAGAGATAATGATAGTCTGATAAACTGGTACTAAAGTAGTAGTAAATGCTAGTTCAACTAACACATGTTTGGTGAAACCGCAGTAGTTTATTTGTTACTGATTTTTACGTAACTAATACTAGTCGTAGTCGTTTAAATAATAAATGTCGAGCTTGCGCTGATTCGTTATAATAAAATTAGTTTCGATTGTTCAATGTCACTAAGTTTGACTCCCGTACGCACTTCGAATAAAAGATCGGGATAATATTTGGGCTAAGCAAAGAAAGAAAGAGGGCCAAAGTACTTGTGGACCTGCGCTGGCGATGTTGGTGACATTTACGGAAGCAATTTAAAATGAATTACTTTTAACTGTGGAGTTACGTCCAAGGCGGCGGATTCAATGGTAGTAAAGTGAGTCGACTGCTCGACTTTACTAAAGGAATAACGAGCCGAAATTATCAAGAGTTTTAAACTTCTCAGATGCTACTTGAACTTACTCAAATATGCAAACGCAACAAAGGGGGCGTTGTTGAGCAAATATATACAGAATGTCAACAGATATATTGGACAACCAGTAAGGACAGGCTGTCAGAAACTACAGGCAGGCCTCAAGTGCGTCTTATTGATTTTCGAGAAACGAACTTGCCTCCAGAAGGGAAGTGTATGTTAGGTCACACCTACCTACACTTCGCATACTACTCTTTTTTTAGTCAGATGGGAATTGGCCCATAGAGATGATCTTGACCAATAGTGTGTACAATGACCCGAAACAAAGCTCGGTCTCTATGACTAAGTTTTTTGTTCCTGAATAAGAGCATAATGTGCTCTATTTTCGGGAACAGTCGAGCATACATTTAATTGAGTATAAAATCGAACGGACGATGTAGATATATTGCCATATATTCAAACACAGAGAGAATATTACGAAATACGAGTTTTTTTGTCTCTAGATAATTATGTTGTCAAAAAGTGCAATCATCCATTATGGAAACCCTAATTCAGATCAGTATAAAACGAAATGGATAACCTGTACGAAGAATCACTCGCCTATCATCGGGCCGAGCCAAAAGGCAAGTTCTCGGTGGAGCCAACGAAGCCAATGAACAGCCAAAAAGACCTGAGTTTGGCCTACTCACCCGGTGTCGCCCAGCCATGTCTTGAAATCGCCAAGGATCCTAATACTGCTTACGAGTATACAAACAAAGGTGACCCAATTTAAGCGTAACACGTTACTAATTCATATTCAAGGAAATCTGGTCGCCGTCATATCAAACGGTACGGCAGTTTTGGGTCTCGGTAACATCGGCGCCGCCGCGTCGAAGCCAGTAATGGAGGGCAAGGAACGTGGTTTAAACACTTTTGAATTGATTGTCAGGAAGCTTAGATTCTAAAGACGAATAATATCCGTATTAAAACGTTGACGACCACGAAAACAGGCTGTCTTGTTTAAAAAATTCGCCAAAGTCAACTCTATCGACCTCGAAGTCGATACACAAGACAAAGAAGAGCTGGTCAAAACAGTTTGCCTGCTGGAACCAAGTTTCGGTGGTGTCAATCTCGAAGACATCAAAGGGCCAGACTGTTTTTACGTTGAGGAAGAGTGCAAAAAACGAATGAACATTCCAGTATTTCATGATGATCAACACGGCACTGCAATTATCTGCCTGGCCGGTATCATCAATGTGATGAAAATGAAGAAAATGAACATCAAAGACGCCAAAATTGTCATGGTTGGCGCCGGTGCCGCTGGTATTGCCTGCATGAATATGGTCAAAGTGTATGGTGCCTCATCGGAAAATGTAAGATATTTGAGTAACGTGCCATAAAGTCAATATTAAACTTAGTGCATTATGATTGATACTCGGGGCGTTATTTACAAAGGACGCAAGGAAGGCATGAACCCATACAAAGAACGTCACGCAGTCGACACCAAACTGCGTACTCTGGAGGAGGCCATTGTCGGCGCTGATGTGTTCATCGGTGTGTCATCCAAAGATTTGTTGACAAATGAAATGTTGAAAGCAATGGCGCCAAATCCTGTCATCTTCGCCATGGCTAATCCCCATCCTGAAGTTGCACCACCACGAGCTAAAGAAGTCCGACCAGACTCAATTATTGCAACAGGACGTTCGGATTATGCCAACCAAATCAACAATGTTATGTGTTTCCCTTTCCTCTTCCGAGGCGCACTTGACGTTCGAGCCAGGTAACTAGTTACTACCCCTAATCATTAGGGCCTAATGTCGAGAACGAATTACAATGTTTTCTAGCGAGATAAATGAAGAAATGAAAATGGCAGCAGCCGTCGCATTGGCCGAGTTGACAGAGCAACCTGTTCCCGATGAAGTCAAGTCAGCTTTCCCAGCTGAAAAAGACTTCACATTTGGGCCCGAGTACATTGTCCCGACGCCATTCGATCCACGTCTCCTGAAGGCCGTGGCAGTAGCGACAGCTAAGGGTGAGTCGTCAATATTCGTGAATGATTTTAACTCCCGTTTAATTCAGCTGCTTGTGAATCTGGCGTAGCAAAACAGCCCATCAAGGATTGGGCAGCGTATGAGCAGCGTCTTGAAAAACTCTGATTTTCTGTACAAATGAATAAAAGTAAAGTGATTCACGGATACGTTGTGCGAAACATATTAACCATTTGATAGCCATGTGTGTTTTGAGAATACAAGTGTCGCTGCGTTTTAATGGCTCTGTACACTAATGGCTAACCGGCGCGACGTGTAAAAGATACGGTTCATGGTGGGATAGGAATTCGTCGACGATCAACATCGCACCAAGCGTGGTGGCGGTGGTGGATGCGCTGGGCACTATATAATAGCGTGGCGATATGTGGCAGAAGTGTAGTTTTCGTTTTGAAACTTCTGAAATCGACATTTTTAAAATCTAAAAATGAGATTATTTTCAGCGTTTCTGACTTTGTGCTCTGCAAAAGAGCAGTTTTCAATTGTCAATCAAGTAATGAAGGTAAACCTGAGTCAAACTTAAAACCAGCGCAAATAATCTTTATTTAGGAGCTTACAAAGCCTTCGCAGCCAATGAAGGAACAATCTGGCGACGAAGTGAAACTTGGTGCACGATCAGGCGCTTTGAACCACTCACCACGTCGCTCGAAGGACTTGAAAAAGATGGCAGAGAGCTTATTGCTTGAAACTGATCTTGACCATGATTCTTTCGAGACGTTTTGGAGTCGGCTGTGGTCCTACGGTTGTCATTGCTTCGACGCGAATACCGACAGACCACTATCTGCGTTGCATCACGGCGAACCAGTTGATCGGCTCGATGCGGCATGTCGAAACCATAAAAGATGCCAAGCATGTGCGGCGGAGCAGTACGGCCCTGAATGCATCGGGGAAATAGTCGATTATTCCTACATTCTCGTTGGCGGCAATGGTGAGCCTGTTCAACATATTTCCATCGCGCGTAGCAACGAGTCGTGTGAGCACAAGATTTACGAGTGCGACCATCGCTTCGCTTTGGAGATGCAAGCGTATCATGAGATCAATCTCAACTACACCACCGTCGACTCGCTCTCGGGATGGGATCGAGCTGAATCATGTCATGCGAAGCGACATCATGGAGCCAAGCCCAAGTACAAGCACGAGTGTTGCCACACCGGCAGCTACTTCACATGGTACAACGCTAACACGCGAAAGTGTTGCGCCGGACAGGGCACCAAAAAAATTGACGAAATCTGCGACGAATAACAAAAATCAATCATTTACACTTGGCCGACTTGTTCGCCAACACTGTTTCATCTGATACAGTGAATAAATTTCCTTACTTTCTTTTGCATTTTAAATCCAGTTTATTTTATTATCCACGCCTGTTGGGACGGTAACGAGGCCCGTATGAGTACACAGCTTCGCTTCGAAATGGGTCATCAACTTTTGGTGGGCATTTTGGAAGAAAGGTTTTCGTTTGCTCATGATAAAACTTATCAAAATCAAGAATTGTTTTCACGTTCACGCGTAGGGTCTCAAAGGCGCGCATGTAGTTAAACCCAGTTCGGAAAAAGTGGCCGATTTTGTCTTGGAGCCGGCGGCCGCCATGTTCGAGGGTTTCGAGCCCGGGTACTCCGTCAAACATTTGGCCCTGGTTGATCGTAGAAGATTTGAATTTGAAGTCACATAGCGCTACATTTGTTTGACTATCTGTTGCTTGGTATGAAAAGCCCCAGCCGATGAAGTAAAGCTGCTGAGCTATCATTTCTTCTCTGGTCATGTCAAAATAGTCAACCATCAACGCTTCGTGGAATCTCATTCTAACAAATTGACACATTATTTGCTTGATTCAATTGAATATCCTATAATTTAATTAATTATCACTCTAAGGTACCTGTTTGGGGCGTTATATTTGTTAGCCAGATAATCGGTTTCCTGCATAATTATGTCGCCAGTTTTTGCTTCTTTCGGGACATAATCATAAGCATAATAGGGCTTCGACCTCAATAAAAACAAGTTATTGAGTTATTGGTTAACTACACCTTAACTAACCTGTAAATGTTCTCGTTATAGTACCAAATGCCGTTTTTTCTTACGGCACCAAAAATAAAACCAATGTAATTTTTTTCGCGATCAAATCTGGGCGTGAACAAATTCATTGTCAGTGAGCATAGACGAAGGACCTCGCCACCATTGTCGAGGTTGAATCCAACACAATCAGCTGGACATGTGTTGAATCGGCCATCTTTGATCTGATTCCACGCGTATGTTTCGATGCCCGGTCCTCTGGTATTGTGTAGAAGTGCATTTTCAAAGCAGTCTCTGGTTGGCTGCGCGCATTTGGCTGGTTCTATTTCCGGATAGTCAGAAGTTGTATACACTGGATATCTGTCCGTGTAGTCTGGTCGAGGTCCCATTGGTCGTATTGAAGATGGAGATGCTGTCCATGGCTTGAAATACTTGGTTGCATCGCATTGTTTGATTGGTTCTGGTTGCCCATCATCTGGTATCCAATTGTAGTCTGGCCGTGGTCCTCTCATGTACTGCTGTCGATAACAGAGGGCTCTGTCGCAGAGCCCAAGTATTAGAGCCGTCCGCATCAGCATAACGTTCTGATTTAGCTCGTGGCGGACTGACGTAGGCACCGAATAGTCTATTTGCTCGGCTACAAGACATGCTGAGTACGTGAACAAACACAAATAAACGAATTGCTGATTGCGTAAATAACGGTATTTTTGTTTGACAATACAGTTCATCGCGAGTA
>SCLD01100523.1:0-10468 GCA_004367895.1 Oikopleura longicauda | reverse complement strand
TCTCCCACCGAGATACTTTATCTGATTTGTTTATTGAGCTTTATTCGGAATGTTGATGAAATAAATTAGAGTTGAAGAATTAAGATAGAAATCATTTTTTTGTCCAGACATTTTGTCAGAGATCTGCGGACAAGTAGAACGAAATTATATTTCCACTCCCATCTCGGCTAAAATTGCTCTGATATCTGCTGCCCCTTGTAATTGGTATTTTTTGGATATCCTTCTTATCTGCTCAAATATACATCGGCCTATCACGTGAATCTATTGGTCGATAGCTGGCTGGAGAAATTGACAGGGATTTTGATCGCGTGCTTATATTGGAAAGAGTTGATACTTTATTGGCGCTTATGATGATCAAATTTTGTTGGTCTGTTGATGATATTGTTCATCTCAAGGTTTGTAAATCGGGCCAGTTGACCATTGGGAAGACGCGTCACTCAGTAGCTCTAATGGTTTAAATCTGAATTTTAGCTGAATTCAATGAAAAAGTCTTCAAAAACTCTTAATGCCGAATCCGTGGTAAATCTCAAGAAGTTTAACTGGGCTGACTATAAGGAAAGTGTTTCTCTTTTGATGACGAAATGTATAGGGGGACACTCATTAGAATGGAACACTCCGTTTTTAACTTGCACGCATTAGAGTTGAAAACTTTCATATGATTTTGCGTGTAGAGTGTTCCTCCCTGATGTGTAAAAGTTGAACCGGGTGTTCCACTTTATTTTTTGGGGTGTGACTCAGACCGTCGAACACTCAAAAGCTTTATGATTATTTTAACAAGCGACTCGATCGAGAGATCAAAGAAGTCGGCGAGGAAAAAGTAGCAAAATATGAAAAAATAATTGAAGGAATGATTCCCCTCTATAACACAATACTTTCGGTATATATGGTTTATCGGTAGAAATCGATTACTATCGGGAAGACACACCCCACTTTAGTAAAAGTGGAATCTCTTTACAGCTAGAATGAATGAATATAGAATATATTAATGAATGTCTGGAAAAGGATCAGTCAAGTGGAACTGCATGGATAACAAGTATAAAACTGCTACCAACAAAAAGACAAAATCAAACTTGCATTTCTATTTATATGTCAGCTAAAAACATAACAATTTATTATAATAGTCTTTCATTCGTTTGAAAACGGGGAGTCAGAAGACATTCCCGTCGAAGAAAGAGTTTGGCCAGCTGGCTCTTCTTCTTCTGGCTCGTCAGACTCAGATCCCTCTTCGGCTTCAAGAAGGAAGTTTGATGATGATGAAGAAGACGATGAAGATGGAGACGAGGTTGAAAATGATGACGAAGATGTGGAATGGGTAACAATTCGACCACTTCGATACCAGCTGGTGTCAGGGCGCAATTTTTTGGCATTTTGCGCCACAAAAGTTTCATTTTTTCCTAAAATAAATGTTAGTTAAGCATAAAAAATGGGTTAAAATAAGGTTAATATTACCATTAATGGAAATTTTGATTTCAACTTTGTTGTCCTCGAGTCTTTTTCTTTTTTGGGGTCCCCGGGTTTTGGGGGCCAACCCATGGTCCTCACGTCTATGACGACGCAAATTACACGCCCATTTTGGGTTGAATTTGCGGGTACAACCCCTAAATTACACGTGATTTGTGGTCAAAAATTAATACCTCTGAAGAAAAGCCTTTAAAATGAACCCCTTGTTCCAGTTCTTAAATCCGATTTTCATGGTGACGCTCTCGGTAACCTTGATTTCACATAGCACATGATATTAAATGAGAATTTAATCTACAGGCTGTAGACTATATATGATATAAGTTATATGATATAACAATAATACCCTCAATATAAACCTGTCATGATTCCAAACGTCATAATTCAATGCGTTATATTTTCAATTTGCTATGAATGAATTCATTTCATATGGATCGACATCAACTTCGAGAATTAACAGATTTCGATACAATATTTCGCATAACGGTGACTGGGGTTCATGGCTATGACTTAATGCATCAGACATATGAAAATGTCCGTTTGTATATATAAACTTACTTATATCCGCAGATTAAGTGCGCCGGCTCTGCATTCCAGTGTTTTATGAGCTGTATTAGCTCGACCAATTTGCTTTTGGCTTCCCTTGGCCCCAATAAATGGGCATTTATTTCGGCTATATTTTTGATTTTCTCGTTTAAATCGTTCATATCTTAATTTTGGTGAAAAAACGACCAACAACGGTCCACTTATGGCCGATTCAAACCCCCTTAAGCCCCAACTGTCACTTAATTAGTGAATATATGCACGGTTTATGAACCTTATTGGTTCAGTCCACTGGCCAAAAAAAAAATGGCGGGGCCAAGTGAGGATTTTTAAAGGAGGAGAGGAGCGCCACATACGGTGAAAAAAATAAACGCAAAAAACGTTATTGATTTTTCTAATTTTTCAATGTTTTTTGGTTTAAATGGAATTTTTAAACAAAACATGTTTAAATGGAAAATTAAGGAATTGATTTAAACGCGGCGTTTAATTTTTCTGATTTAAACGCTGGCGATCACCCCTGGTTCAGAGGCCCAAATCGGATTTACATAATTTGTCCAGTATTCGACCAAGGGATCGGCAACTTTTCTGACCACGAGATAAGATTTCGAAAATCATTTTTTTTTCATGTTGTCAGAAAATTTTGTAGATGCCTGACTAATCATCTAACAATTTAACAATTTGATTCAAAATTCGATGTCGTATGAAAAACATGCCTGACAAGTTTTTCCTCCAACAATGGAATCTCAATTTCAGTTTGTGTCGAGTAAATTCTAGCTGCTATCAATTGAAACGTTACGTCATTTTTTGGAGTGACGGTAATTTTTGAAACATTATCATAAATAGGCAAAGTATTTGAGTTCCCAAAACTTCTGGTTTCTTTACTTTTATTACCTCCATCAGCGTTTGTATAGTTTATAATCAAGCCATTATTTGAAATAACGCCGAAATAACTTGATCAGATTTGACAATGCAACCGATGTATAAATTAAAGGTGTGATAAACAATGGCTGATTCAAGAGTTTTTTCCAGAGAAATTCGAAAAAAATAATATTTTTGAAAAAAAAATTATATAAGTTTGTGAGAATTTTAAAATGAATTTCACAAATTGTAATCAAATTTGAGAGTTGTATATATTCTTTGTCAAATCGACCTGACTTCTAGCGACCTTGGAAATTCTATGACTAGTTTCGACATTTTCATTGGGCTGACAAAGTTGGTAAACATTTTTTTGGCTAAATTCATGCGAACCATATTTCCATCCGGAGTTAAATACGAGACCGATTCTGATTTGGGAACATAAGTTTTCTTCAAATTCTCCCAATAAACTCTATAAACCGGGTCACGGAACGTTAAGAATTCTTTTAATTGACAAGAATATCTCCTCGCATTAAGGATAATTTTTGTTTTATGATCAATTTGAAAATATATGACTGTAATGATTTCAAAATGGTGAACTTTCGCCTTTGAATACACGCAAAACTCTGGTAAACTTCGATTTGGTGAGTAGGGTCTAAAGCGGTTGATGCTTGGCCGAATATATTCTTGTTGTTTGGGTGAAAGCAGCTTTGACATCGGCTGCTTTGAAACAACATCGGCCGCTTTGACCCAACATCGGCCGCTTTGACCCAGCACCGACCGCTTTCTACCGGGTACGATTTAATATGTAATCATTCCTGAATCATACCGCATTTCATTCAGTATATGCCGAGGAATTATATGTGTATTGAAAACACGATGTGATCCTTCACAATCTACTCGTCTTGTTTCAAACGGGGGTTCAATAACACCAAACGAAGCTTCAATAACAAGTAGTCTGTTATTTAGACTTGCAAATACAAATCGTTCTTCGATGTTCATACGTCGAACATACTGAAAAATCAAATCTAATCTCACCAACAGGTTCCCTGGATAAATATCGTCAGCTTTGAGTAATTCAGGGGATGCATCATCAAGTATGAAACAAGTATCATTTTCAAACTTTGAAATAGAGCATTCAGAATTGGTTTTGCACTTTTAAAAATTTTTGAAACGAATCTTACAACAGGGTCCACCGAACTACAAACAAACATGTTCGCTGTTCGCTTGTTAAACAACGAACAGTGCGAACAGCGAACAGTTCGAACCATTGGAAGAGTGTGAACAACGAACAGTGTGAACAGTTCGAACTGTGCGAACAGTACGAAAAGTGCGAACAACGAACAGCTCGAACAGCTCATTTTTTTAATTCGTCGAACAGTGCGAACAGGTGCGAACAGCTGTTCGGTGGGGGCTGTCTTACAAAGCATTTTGATTTGAAGTTCCCTCCACCTTTCAAAATTATCCTTATTGAAACAACCATTTTGTGTCAAACTGTGAGCGGCGATCCATTTTGGATTACCATTTATTCTGGCGGATTAATGCATTGAACATGAATATCTGTATACAATATTGATAAATCGCCGAAATACCTTTTACATCTGCACATAGAAATTAATCACATTAAGATTGACGTTAGTAACAACTAAAATTTATTCGAAAGTGTGTTATTTTCGTGTTCCTAGCAAGGATGAAAGAACATACTATTTTTTGGGTTCTGTTCTGTTCCCAAACTGTTTTCCGTGTTCTGTTCTGCTCTGTGTTCTACAGAACAGACATAACATGAATGTTCTGAACACGAATGATCTGTGTTCTTTCATCCCTGGTTCCTAGTCTTCCATGAACCAGTGAAAATGCATGAATTAAATGGTTCGGTAGTTTCACAAGACAGCTTTTTGTTATCGAAAGTCCAAAGTCGACTATATCCTTTTTGGCTGATTAGCAATCTTCAAACAGTTATAATTGAGTTCTTAAATTCTTATAGAAAAATTGTTATCAAAATGTAATGACTGTGTAGATAGCCTTCGTCCGACGTCAACCTATGTCCGCTTTGAATCAATTTCCGTCCGCCTCCATCCGTCTCGGACGAAATTCATCGGTCTGTCGTCCGAATCCGCTCTTCGGGAAGGCCATCCGAATATATATATATATATATTTTCGTGCGGAATATATATTCTTCCGCGATGCCTGGGTTAGACACCCTTAACTGTTCCTTAAGTCTGGTATTTGATCGGGCTGTTCTCGATTTTCTCGGAACCATTGATAGTAACCATGATATTCATTGGATGAAATGTGATGCATAATTATCGATCGATAACCGTCTTCCTCATTTAGTACTGTTACCTCTAAATATTCGCAACATATTGAAATTGTGTTATGATTTGATACGATTTTGCTCAACTGAGTCATTTCATCACTTTGAGAAGAGTTTCAAAGTATAAAACCCTTATTCTACCTTATTAATTATAATCGTGTGACAATTTCAATAATAATTTCAGATGGATTTGGAACTCAAGCTTTGTGGTTTTATCCCAATAGTTCTTTGAGATTTAAAATCAAAAGTGACCGATGGGGGTTCAACCGTTTCAGAAAATAATTGACAGTTTGTCTGGTTCAAAATCTGACTGGTTAAAGTATCAATTTGATACGCTTGACAATTCGAATTAACATAGCAGTGCTTCACACAATCGAATACATGTGACACAGTGAACGATTTGCCATATGTGGCGCCAGAGTAATTATCTGTGTCCCTTTTCTTATGTTCATAACATTAACCTTGTATTTAAAATTCTACGAATTTTTGAAATTATTTATGAATTATACCTGAGTTGTAAAAAGTCTTTTGCGATAGCATTGCTTGTATGTTCCATTGAACCGCCGTGCATTGACGTATCTATTTAGGTTTTTAAGTTTATTTATGTCCGCGGCATTTAAATAGATCCTGTCGAAAATCGGAAACTTTCCTAATACAAATTTGACATAAGAATCAAAATGAGGTTCAGATTGAATAAAGACTTCCTTTTCAAGCTCTTTTTTCAGATAGCAATCTAGTTTTTCTTCATGATAAAAAAAACCTATACAATCGGCACGCTCATTGCATCGTTTCAAACATTTTGAGAAAGTATCGTCAAGAAAATAAGCAAGGGTCGAACCATTTATAAGCTTTAAAATGACTTCTATTTCCAAAAAGATAACAAAAAAATGACAGCTTTGTATCTACGACAACATCTGATGAAAATTAATATTATAAGCCATTCCGTGTTTGAAAAAACTAAATAATTTTCGATTTTCTTTTGTTGTTCGGTTGAACTTTTCGTAGGTGATCCTTCTGATCCAACAGCATTCGATAAGCCCGATGTTGTAAGCTTCAGATCGTTTAAAACTGGATGTTCGGACCATAAATCAGTATTTGGGTACTCAATAGACTCCAGATCGCCATCCCATTTGTTTGTGCCGATTTCATCATTGGCCTGCATTATCTTGATATCAGTTTTTCCTTCACCAGTGACGACTTCGATCGTATAGATGAGAAACATTGTAAGATCATATGAAAATTTTCTGGTGGAATCATATTGTGACGAGAATCTTGATATAACAATCGACGTGCCATTTTTGCGCATTATAATGGAGTGATCACTCGTTTTCGTTTTCAAACCTTTGACCGAATATATGAAATCATTTTTGGCTATAGGCAATGACACTGTCACAATGTAATATATACAGTATATTATATATTATGTAATAGATACAGTATATTATATGAATTTGCACAAAATTATTATGGATAAGACCACAAATTGTTAAAATAAAAGCTTACTATAATGAAAAAAATAAGTGGTAAGAAACTTTTCGTCATCTACGAATTGATGGCCAAAAAATTGTGCATACACTGATTTCGTCTACTCACAATCCTAAAAGCCAAATGGTATCGGACTCA
Organism: Oikopleura longicauda; assembly: GCA_004367895.1. Taxonomy (NCBI): domain Eukaryota; kingdom Metazoa; phylum Chordata; class Appendicularia; order Copelata; family Oikopleuridae; genus Oikopleura; species Oikopleura longicauda. The sequence continues at coordinate 3,675 of SCLD01100523.1, read as the reverse complement.
ATTTTGAATATAAAATACACTTCGAATTTGAATTCCGATTGTCCAAAGTTGTTGAAGGTCTTGACAGCATGGCTTTGGCGCAGCAACGAATTCATTTCTGAACATATCATTCCCATCTCTTCTTTTTTCAATTTTTGGTGAGTAATGATCTCAATCAAATTATATTCTGTAAATGTTTGTTTATATAGATCAACCATGTGGTGATCAATGATCTTATATTAGTCTGAGGACTGTTACAAAGTTATTTGCATTATACATGTAAAAAGTAAAACTAGTAATAAAATATCATATTCTGGTCACAAAGAGGAAAACGACTCTCCGTATATACATTTTAGAGTGCGCCATTTCAGAGAATTATGATATTTTATTTAGTTATTCTTTTTAGATCATAAAAACTATCCTTTATCGTAAAATGAATAGCTCTTGGTTATATTATTTCTTCCTATTGCATGAGCGACTTTCATTAAAGCCTTATCGACCATATATGGCCGGGAAAAATAGAGATCTTCTCGTTTTTCTTCAAAATCGGAAATTCTGGCTGATAAATTTTGACTTGCCGACCAATTGATGGACAAACCATTATTCCAGCTAAAAATTATATCTTTACCTTGTCGGGATTTCATCTAAGTAAAATTCATACTGAGTATTCGCATAATTTTCACGCAAAATGAATAGCATCAATGTAAATCAATGTTACAGCATTAAAAATTAGCTCAATCTGAGATTTGCTTGCTTAGAACAGTGAGGTGGTCGATGAGAACCTTCCTATATAATCATTTATTAACATTCGAATAGCCGCGCTTGCAAACAACATGTTAAACTTTGCATCATTTTCCTCCGATGAGTTCTGTTTGAGAAGTTGAAGTTGGCGCATTTCATATTCGGAGAACGTTTTAATAATTCCATTTTCTTCGATGGCGTCGTTTTCAAACTGGCGATGCCAAATATCAATTTTGTGCGCTCTATCTTCCATGAATTTTGAAAAATTTTTTATTTCAGTTTCATTTTTGATCCTTTTAGACAATTGATACTCCTTTTCCAAGCCAGCAATGTCAATTTCCCTTTTATTTGAGCTTGTGAAATACCTTGTCATGCACATTACAGGAAGATTCAGAGCTTGGTTAGCTGCTTGAATATGATATCCAATGCATGATTTATCCTTTTTGCATTTAGAGACGCATTGAGTTCTTTAAAATGGCCAATTCGTGGTTAATTTAACTGAATAAGTGGTATAATATATCTTGCATAACTAAAAAAATATCATAATTCTCTAAATGGCGCCCTCTTTTTTGTATATTCGGAGAGTCGTTCTCCTCTTTCTGAGCAAATTATGATATTTTTTAGTTATACATTTTACAGTATATCACCGTACTATGTGATATGCGGTATGAAACATACAGACTTTATGTCACATACTAAGAGTGGATTCCGAGTAGACATCGATTTATAAAATGTATCCACAGAAAACGTTTAAAGGTTTTTCTAGGGTATGTCCAACCTAAAACGACCAAAGGTGACTTCAGCTTTTACGTCACATGACAACATTACGTGATAGTTACGATTTTGGGCTGATTCATAATTGTTTGTAACAACCACAACTAATATGAATTTTTGAAAAATGATCGAAGTACAAAGCACCTAGATTCTATTATTTCGTTCTAGAGGGTTCTCGGCTCGGCAGGTTTTGGAGGTTTCTCATATTCAACCCCTTTTCAACCCCTTCAACCCTGGTTTTGGAGTTGTACTTAGAAGTGGGCTCCACAAAATGATACTAGATTGATTTTTGAAGATACATTTTTCCACGGAATTCACTTTACACGTAGTAAATGACTGAAATATGCCAAGCCTTCCAGTTTGTTCAATGATGAGACTTATAGTCATTTTTTCAAACATTCCACTTTTACATTTTGCCGCAACAAAATCAGACTTTATCACTGCCCCATTTTCACATCGTTCGCCAAGACCTGGGTCACATTTCTCGCAATCCATTTGTCCTGGATGGCTTTGAAACGTTCCATCTGGACAAATTTGTTTGATACTATCGAAAGTGCATTTATGACCAGGTGGACAGTCAATACAATCATATTCATTTTTCATGGTTGACGAATTAAATTTTTTTGTCCAGTACTTTCCAAGAGGGCATCTTGTCGGAAAAGATAAATCAACTTTGGGCGATTCAGTTATCTCGCAAATTAAACCATCATCACATTTCAAGCAATCTTAGAGGGTAATTTATGAATATGTCCGTGTGGGACATGTCCAACTAGGAAGATTTTTAGTAACTAAAATTTTTAGTTAAAGTGTTATTTTTAGTTCAATTTTTAAGTTATCCAAGCCTGAGTCGGTTTTCCCACCTGGTTCACTAGTGGTACCCGAAGGGCAAGGTTTAACATCGTCTTCACAATACATTCCAGGAGGACATGTCGCACATTGCCATTCGTGAACAAGACCTGTGTCATTGGCAAAAGTCCCAGCAGGACATGCGATCGTCCTGCTGGAACCAGCGGTACTGTAACCTCTTGCAACTTTTCTATACCTTTTCAGCTCAAAATCCCAAACGAGTCCAGCGTTAATTTTCCACCAATCATCATTTACTTTTCGGTCATAAGCAAACTGCAAACTAGTGAAATAACAAATTGGTACCACTGAGGATGGATACCAGTCTGAAGGCAAAAATCCGTCTCCATTTCGTTCGACTGGTTCATAATTCTCTGGACATTTTGATAAGACCCCCAACTGAAATCCTGGTGATCCCCTGACTAACTGAAAAATTAAAACTTTAATCGGTTATAATTTCATGGATTGCCGGTATTAGTCCAAAAGTGGTCTCAACAAACTATCGGTTAAAAATAGGCAAAATCCGATAAAACTTTTCCTTGAAGACTGATGAACAATAATCTCATAATTTCATTAGTAATATGCAATTTAAAGGAGAATTTTTATCTCAGAATTCCGTTTTTAATTGAGTTTGAATATCACTTCGTGCATATGTGACAATAAAATAAACTGTAATGAAATGATCAAATCATGAATTTTTTATTAAATGATTAACAAAAGAATTTCTGCCGAGAAATTGACTTTGAACTATCACCAAGCTGAAATTCGACAGATTACGAACTCACCACATTATTTGAACAATCCTCCCCATCGATATTTTCAAGGGCGCTTAGGACACCAAGGGAACCTGATAATATAAGAAGGCTGATGAATATGAATCATATGGATATTTTGATTCAGCAGTGCTCGAATAAAACGGAGATTACTATCTGTACTGATAAAGTCAGAACCCTGGTAGACATCTATCTCTTAGTAGATGAAATCCTCATCTTCTCTATTGTTTACATTCAAAATAGGCGTCGGCGGTGTAAGATTCTACTAAGAAATAGATGTCCACCACTGGTACTAACGATATGATTCATAAAATGTCATGAAAACTCAAAAATGAGTATTTAATGTTTCAACAAACAAATCATTTACCAGTGTTTCAAATCCTCAATTTCAAATATTAGCTATCAAAACTCATTTAGAGGTTTCCTAAAATGATAAAAAATAATGTGCTCAGATATGGCGCCTGGAGAAATGTTGTGAAAATGGAAATAATTTTATATTCTGATTTACTGAGATTTCGTGATTTTTTAGCATGAAATCTCAGAAAATCTTCAAATCGGTCATATA
>SCLD01100512.1:0-31846 GCA_004367895.1 Oikopleura longicauda | reverse complement strand
AACCCGTTCAAAAAATCGTCTTGTTTCCAAGTCAAAAATTCGAATTTTAAATTTTTTTTACTTGCATCGTAATCAGCATCGAAAATGCTTCAAAATAAATCAGTCTGACGTGACCCATCGAAAACTCCTGACTTAGCCTGGGTGATCCTAATCTTTAATATTTACTAATTTTACCCTATTTACACTATTTACTAATTTTAGGTACTATTTTTTCCCTTTTCGGGTAAAGTGTCATATTCGGGTTTACCCGCCAATAAAAGATACCCGAGAAAGATTAAATACTCGAGACACTCCCCGATAAAAGTGTAGATCGAGTAAATAACAATTTTCGGGTATTTTTTTTTTCAAAAAACGACGTTTACCCGACGGAATGGCCCACGTTGACTCAAACATCATAAGTTTGCTACGTCACTACGGAGTTTCCATGTGCTTTTTTCTGCTAACCAAAAAGAATATGTCATCATTGTCAGTTTATTACAGGCGAATAGATTGAGAGGGCAGGAAAGGGACAAGCTACATTAGTCTCGCATTTTTTGTGAAGTATCACGTGATCGAGGATGCACACCAGATGCTTTGATTTCTCTAACAATTGAATTCGGTAATCGACCATTAACTGAGATAGCATACATTCCTGGTGTAAATTTTTCTATTCTTTGCCATTTTGCAACCCTAAAATTTGATTTATCAGTCTTCACTACCTATAGTCTATAATTTGAGTAAGAGGATTATGATCACCAATTTGAGTCGTTCTTTTTTGCTCTCGCTTGAAAAAAATGTAACCCCGTGTAATTCTACGGTGATGTGACCCCAAATATCAGCAACTGACATTCACTAGGAAAACTCCGATGATTCTCAGTGTGAGAGCCTGTAAAGTCCCAGGCTCGGTTTGAGGTGTTGAATGCTCTCGAGCACAGCTAGCGGGAATCGGGCCAAAAGATGGATCGAAATACGTTTCTCGCATATATTTCAGAAAACGTAAAAAGGGCTTCTGATTAATTGGTCAAAATTCACGAATGTCCCTTGTTTTATCTTGGGCAAAATTGCCTTTTGTGATTTTGTAAATTTGCATGTTGTTAAAACTATTTGATAAGATTTATATATATATATATATATGACTAAATAGCTCCAATTATATTTCGTGTTGAATTTTTGGGTGAATTTGTGTGTTTTGGGCATCCCGCTGAGTACCCCTGGAAGTTAGGCCGTGAATGACACGTGTTTTTATTTTCGCTCTCACCCGCTGCGGGAGCCCCGATCAATAATTTGGAAAAAAAAAGAACCTGAATTTTTAACTTTGCCCACTGTGAATGGTAAACCAATTCTGTAAAACGATTATTAAACCAAAAACTATTGCCTACCTTACAGTGCAACTGATTTTGGATTTTTATGGTTTTTATCATTTGAAAACCTATTTTTTTGAAATCACACAAAATGGTCCAATGGGGTCCAGGCTTTTACCACGTCAAAGTTCAAAAGTTTCAAAAACAGACTTTGGGGCGTTAACATAATCCACCTCTTTAAGTGAACTATTGGCGAGTAAATGGGGTAAATAGGAGATTCGGGTACTAACCAAGATTGATCTGGGTTCATCATTCCAATAAGGCCATCGAAGTCACATAAGTATTTCAGAAACCGCCTTACCTATTACCACGATATTTGAGGAATCTTTCACAATTGTCACAACCATCACGATCGAACTGATCAAGTGTTTTAACCATTGAGCAGATTAAACAAGCCCGAAGATTTCTGTCATTTTTAGGAATAGAATGGAGCGACATATTCTGAAATATCAAATGGTTAAATAAATGATTAGCATTTGTTTGAAGGAAGTTGCACTCATATGTAGGCACCGACTAACACTATTTAATTTAGAGCCACGATTGGTAACACTTTAACCAGGTAAATAACCCAGTATAGGTCGATACAAATATTTCGCCAAAAGGAGAAATGATAGGTGAAGTACTGAATCTCTAAAGTGCGCTTTCTATCCTAGTGATGAATTTATTGCTTCTGTCCGGCAGATTTTGTACAGTCAGTGTAATCACTTTTAGGGTTATTGGCGTGATTCTGATAGGGAGTTCACAGCCGAGAAACTTTGGTTATTTTGTTTAGAATAACCCTAATCATTATTCTGTTTTGGCCCATTGTAATATTTGGCCTTTCCTCCTCTGTTCTAATTTCCGAAGAAATTCGTTTTGTTTTCGCGAAAGATTTGTTGGCTTTTGATATTTTGGAGGATCACACTGATATTCAATAATACATCGATAAAATGTCCAAATTGAAAATTCTGGCCAGAGAGCTTCACAAAACGATAATTTGGCATTTGAACATTGCACTTAAAAATTGAATAAGAAAGCGATTCATATTTTAGTTTTTGAGCGGAGTGTTCTTTTTAATTTTGTTTCACGCCATTTCAAAAACGTGTGCTGCGAAACTTTCCAAGATATGTAAATTGATGTTACTTACTAAGAAGGAAATCGGAAAGTCTGACTTCGCCGGAGGTTCGAATAAGAAGCTGTGGTGTTGATGATAAATAAAGTGATTGGTTAACTATTTCTTCGTCTAAATCATCTAAGTTCAATCCTTTTTTCTTTTCAGAAACTTCTTCAAGTAGTCTTTTTGTTGCATCTAATAATTCTAAACGACTTTATGAATTTCTTACTTGGTCAACTATAGACTATACTATAGTCTATAGTATTGCAAGGTACACACTGAAGGAACCTAGGAAGGATTTTATATTTTTTTATATGTACGAATTTCACATGAAACTTGGAGGGAGTATATAGTTCATCTTGAATTTCTGCGCCGCCAAGAATTTTCGTTTCTGACGGCACCCATTATAAAATAGTGAACCGGATATTAATCATTCTTATTCAAGTATGTTGTATATAACATACCAGTAATAGTCTATTTTAATTCGTGAAGAAATATTCCTTGTATAAGCTAGGCAAATGTTCAAAATATAATTTGAATTATTTTTTGTTTTTAACTCTAGTTCGGCAGCCGGTTGCCTGACACTCATCGGCAAAAGTGATATTTCTCCAATCATTCTTATTCTTATCCCTTTCTCATTTAGTTTATTAATTTCTTTTAATAGTTCGAGAAACTTGTCACGTGCCAAATCCATTAAATTATTTACTTCTTCCTAAAACAACGTAGGTGATTGGTTTCAAAATAAATCTGCAAAATTAAACTGCTTCAACCCTTACTTGTGATCTCTTGAAGTTTTCTGCAGAAAATGCATAAACGGTAACTTCTGGAATGTTCAACATTTCGCACCACGAAAGCACTTGCGCCAACTTATGGAACCCACTTTCGTGACCTTTGATAACCTTTTCATTTTTTCGACGTGCAAACCGACGATTACCATCCATTATAAAGGCCACATGTTTGGGCATTTCACCGCCACGCAAGATCCATCCTACGATTTGTGATGCCCACGATTTCTGTAGTTCCTTAGAAGTCGGCAGCATGACTTGCCTAAATATGTCAAAGGTCACTTGAGGTCATCAAGTCAAACATAATTTGAATAAACAGGGAAAGTTTATTGGCTAAACAACTAGGGATAGATCACATGATGTGACCAATAAATAAGACTAGTACAAGTGTAACGTAGAGCATCAGCGAATTCGCTTCAATGATAAACTGTATAAGGAGCTTGTGACTCATAAGGATGAGTCGTTTTCATGTATCATATGACTCATGGAATTATATACATTTAATAGAAAGTTTTGCCGGATTTGGCCATATCGTAAAGAATTTGTGATGGAGTGAATTCTGGTCCGATTTTGTCTGCGAGACGTTCAAGACGGTCGACGATATTCTGGGCACCGACTGTATCCATGTAGAGGAATGGACCGCCCTTGCATGGTGGGTAACCAGTTCCAAAGATTGCTGCAACATCGCCCTCTTGTGGTGTGGCAATAACTTCTTCTTGAATACAAAGTGCAGCTTCATTTGTGTATCGAAGGAGAATACGATCGACCAATTCATCATCACTAGTGGCGCCATGAGTTGCATTAACTTTCATCTTAACATTTTGTTAAGGGTGATAAATAAAAACCCTTGTCCAAAACTCAAAAATTTCTTAACGATTGTATCTACTTTAAAAAGTCTTTATTGGTGTACTTACCTCTGATTGAAGTTTTTTGAATCCTTCAGAGACAACACCCTTCTTTTTGTCGGCATAATCAAAGACACCCTTTCCAGTTTTTTTACCACCGAATCCAGCATCGAAAAGTTTTTCCAAAAATGCAACATCTCCACCGTTCATACGAGCACCATACATTGGATTACAACCAATATTAGTTGCTGCATGCATTGCAATATCAACACCGACTTCATCAATAAGAGTTGCAGTACCAACAGCGAAACCAGCTTTAGTTGAAAGATCATTGATTTTGTTTGGATCGACACCTTCTTGGAACATATTGGCCACCCTTAAAACTTTTTAAGATTTACCTGAGAACTTCTTTAAGGGCAGGTGCAAGGCAACGGTTACAATAAAAGCCGGGAACATCCTTAGCGACAACAATCAATTTCTTTTGCTTGAGACCAACTTGAACTGCTTGCTTAAGTGTTTCATCGGAGGTCTGGTCAGTGACAATAATTTCCAAAAGTTCCATTTTTGGAACAGGGGAGAAATAATGCATACCAACAACATTTTCTGGTCGGGAATGGGCTTCAGCGATTTCACGCTAGCAACGGCTTCAACTTCTTTGATGATCTGAAATTAGAGTTTGAGTTAGGGGCGAATTTGATAGTAACTTACGCGATGCTTCAAGTCAAGAACTTCTGGAACAGCTTCAATAATCATATCGGAATTGGCGATTTTGGAATAGTCAAGGGTTGGGGTAAGTCTTTCGGCGATGACGTCGGCATTCCACTGGGTAAGTTTTCTTCTTTTGACACGTTTGGCCAAGGCTGCTTGAATACCCTTGGTACCATTGTCCAACCATGGGAGTGCAGCATCTTTCAAAATAACCTTTTTTGAGTTTCTTGGAACGAACCATAAAATGTGATGGAAAATGGATAGATATTATTGGGTCAGTTACAGAAATTAAAATAACCAATGAAGATATTGCTTATCCCTTAGCTGTATTTGAGCCCATCGCTAGAAACCCGGGTATCATAATGAGAATAATTTATATTCTGAGGATCTATTTTGGAAAGTAAACACCTCTTCATCCCCCCAAAACAAAATAAACTTTTGTCAACTTATTGAACACGTCAAATTTCAGGCAAAAAAATAAACCGGAAGTCTGGTTTCCATTTTAGGTCGAAATCCGTTGGCAGCCCTGAATATAGATAACAATCAACTCATTCCTGGTATCCGTTGTTGATAGAGACTTCAGCGATACCTGCACCCATCAAACCAGCGCCCAAGACTGCAACTTCTTGTACTGGCTTTTCTGGTTTACCCCATCTATTCTTTTGGCAATGGGTTCTAGCGTTGAAAATATTGATCATGGCTTTCGTGACTGGTTCCATTGTAAGTTCACCGAAACCTTGAGCTTCGGCGGCGTAACCGGCAGGGGTACCGAAACCAGCTGCTGCTGATTTTTCGAGAACTTCTGCGATTTTCAATGGGGCAGGGTAAAGGCCTTTAGTTTGTTTCATAATTCCTGCTTTGACTTGAGTGTTGAAGAAGTATTCGCGAGATTTTTCATAAGAAAGTGCATGAAAAAGTAACCGTTGGAAAAATCCTAAACGTGAAATTAATTATTTTACCTTTGGTTTCTTTTGTTTGCTCTTGAGTGATCCATCAGCAAGTTGTTTAGCATAGTTAACGGCACAATTTTCAAGATAAGCCATTGTTGTGATTTTTCCTGGTCCAAGTGGTTCAATGGTCTGGTCAACTAAACCCATCTTTTTTGCTTTTTTAGCATCTTTTTGGGCTCCAGTCAAGATCATTGGGAATGCAGTATCTTCACCAACCAATTTAACTAATCTTTGGGTACCACCAGCTCCAGGGAGAACACCCAACATAACTTCGGGGAGACCCAATTTTGTTTTTTTAGCAGTTGTGGCAACTCTGTAATGACAAGCCATTGCCAATTCTAGACCACCTTAATATCTAGGTTGAATTATGGCAAGGTTTTATGGCGTTTACCTCCGAGAGCTGGGCCATTGATGGCAGCAAGGAATGGTTTTGATGATTTTTCAATTCTGCCAAACATTTGTTGTCCACCACGTGACATAGCTGCACCTTCTATTGGATTCAATCTGGTCGAGTACGGATGAAAACTCATCTTGCATTGATAAGTTGATAGTATTGACGGGGCTAAATACCATAACTACTTATAATTTTATACCATACTCTTACCTGTTTGGTTGATCCATGCGGACAACAGCAATACCGTCGACGACTTCGAGCTCGAAATAAGGAGCGGCAGCGGTGGAATTAAATCTTATTTGACTAGTGCCACCTAGTGATCTAACAGCCTGGGCAATGTTAGCCTGAGCCATAATTGGCCGGACTCCATTTCGCAGCAAACGAACCAACATTCTAAAGCGAATTCATTAGCTAATTAAAAACTGAAAAAACTTTGGTCCAGAAGAATGTTCTAGAAACTATAAAATCAAAAAAAAAATCGCAAAAGTAAATTCTCATCAAGACCTCAAAACAACTCAATTTGACGTTCTCGACCGTGATTTAAACATTTGGGACCACCCTTAATTGAGTCGTTCAGACCACCTTACCAAGTTTTCTCTTTAAAATAGCAAGAAAGGTTGAATCTGAATAAGAGTGATAAGCCAGAGGGTAACTTGACCACGATTCGTCACTCTGGAATTTCTCGCTATTCATTAATTTTACCCAGAATTCCACCTTTGATTTTTACTTTCTCTGAAATAAATTCAAAATGACGAAATTGAATCCCCAACATTGTCACTAAATAATGAATTACTAATTCTTGTGATAGGCCTTGGTGACCTATTTATAAGGCAGATTGGTACAAAACCATCATGAGCTGTGGAGGATTCCAGTTGAACATGTCTTAGTTAACTAGACTGTGGATAGACCAACCCATTCTATAACACTGCGGGTCAATTTTCTACGGGAAAAGCTTTTTACTCTGGTGCAAAATTTGAATATTTACTCAAGTTCAATCTAAGTCTAACACAATATAGACTTTGACCATTACGCATTAACCTTTTAACTTCATTTCAATTCTTCTCGAACTCTAGTTTTTCCTAATAAACATAAATAATCAATAAGAAAATAAATAAATATATATATTTTTTAATATTTTATTGATGAAGTTTAGGATTGAGAGAAAAAAAAGAAAAGGGTGAATATAAATGGGCAAGTTGTCTCAGACTGCGGTTCACCACCATAAACCAAACGATAGAATTGTAACCGTATGGTAAAAAACATGGTCAACCGTGAAGGCAGTTAGTAAACGAGGACTGGTCCGCGTTTTTTATCAATTGTTTACTCGAAAATGAAATAAAAGTTTTTGATTTTTTCCCGAGCGAACATATGATATTATTTTCATGGCCGTTGTTGATATGTAAATTAGTTCAGTGGTAGCCAGGTGAGAATATGTATTTACAGTTTTTTATATTCGGAAGAAAATGGGGTCACATGATAGGTCACACACTGTCATGTGGTCTGCGTTATAATTACAGAAAAATCAAAAATGAAGAAATAAGGTTGAGGTGACTTGTATGACGCGAGTGAGAGCGCCATCTAGTGACGTGGACGGGATGCCTTGATCGTCTCAATATCAGAAATCATATTCTGAGCGAAGCATATAGGAACAATCTAAAATCATATTCATGGAATGATCAATTTCAGGGTTTTCGGTTTTGAACTGGACTGGTTTCGGGTTGAAAATGAATCTAGGTTGTGCTTTGAACTCACCTGGACGAGGGCAACCCCTATAAATAAACCAGCAACTGTATAAAGCTCCTTTCTCATATAATCTTCAAATTTTTGAATGCACCCTTCTGTCCATATCACTTCTGGCCAATCAGAACTCTGAGTTTACCCTTATATATTACCGGTTCAAGGAATTACAATTAACTCACCGTTTTCGTTCTTATTCCATAGCCACACTGGGTATCAACAACAGTATCTTCGCCTTGAGGATATGCACAGCACGAAAATGGCACGCCGCACGATTCTGCTGGTCGATATTTTATTTCGTTGACAATAATTTCAGACGTGCAGTTGAAATAAACGTTGTTTTCCCAATCTTGTGGTCCAGTTGTTCCTCCACAACATTCAAGCTTAAATACCATATAGTTTTGACCCAAACATAAACGACTTACAAATTGTTGTGAAAAGTCAATCAGGTTTTGTAAATCTGGATCGTCGCGATATTTTGCTATTGTAGTCTGCATAAAAAGGTTGAATTTTGTCTGGAACCATGATTTATAAACAAATGCTAGTATCCCCGCAACAAGTTCGGCAAAAAATATTATTCCCAATATAATTGAAAACTAAATAAAACAAATCAAGAAATTAATAATCGGATCTGAACAGGTGGAGAAAAGCCGAGATTTAACCGTCATCTATCCGTCTCATATTGGACTGCTCAAAGGACGAAATGTGGGCTGGTAAGGTGACTGTCAAAGCTCAGTGTCACAAAATATACGTCATTGACATATAATAAACCCAACTATTTTTTGAAATGTAACTAGAAGTGATCATTAATCCTACATGGTACCAATAACAATCATTTCCGGCTACTATGACGTCATTGAAAGTATGTTTTAAAAATATCAGTTCACTGTAGATCCATCTTGTACTTACAAATTTTAAAAGGCATATATTTTCTCTAAGTGCCCCTAAACATCCAGAGAATGATAAAATAAACATTACAAATCCAATGGATAAAATAACCACAACGGGATCAAGTGGAATCGAAGTCAATTCGGCCACGTCGTCGAAAAATCCCTTCTCAGTCCAAGCCCATATCCCACATGTCAATAAAAGTAATCCAAGTAGCTAAAATAAATGAAAATTCTTGGTTTGGGTACGATGTTTATAAAGTCGGGTTGGTTTTAAGGTCGGCATAGAGGACGGGGTAGATTTATAGTCGAAAATATCAGAAAACTCACCCAAAATAAAATATTAAAACTAAATAAGAAATATTTCGTGCAGCATGATATCTCTTTTGTGGATCTATAATAATGTCCAACATGTTGTCTGGACATTGTTTCTCGTCCAAATTATCTCGAACAATATCTCCGATTTTTTACTCGAACTTTTGTCGAAATAAAACCGTATCACCGAAAATAAATCATCTTTCTTAATTTTAATAATCTTTTTAAGAAGCTCTCTTAGTGGTTAAACAACGAGATTGAATCAGACATTAACAACTCAGAATTTGATTGGCCCTCGGGGTACTAGTAAGAAACTTTAAAAAAGGACTATTTTACTCATTTGAACAGAAACCTGATCCACGCTATCTAAAAACAGAAAAAAATATTTCAGGAATCAATCGAGAAAAACGCCGTAAAAACCTTGGAATTCATCTAAATCTGGTTGTCCATGACGATCCCTACGTATGGGTCAAATCATGCTTAATCATATGAACATTAAACTTCGCTAAATATATATTCACATCAGTAGACTACGAACACGCTGACTTTGCCCAACACGCGAGGGTAACTCTCGGTTTTGCACTGATAAACGTACTCGAAAACGGTTAAGAACGCACCTAGTGTATATCCTAGTGAACTTTGATCTGCCGAGTAAAATTGTCTTTCTCTAGATCCTTTTGTTCTCAATAGAATATCCAGTAAAACTTATCCTCTAAGTGGACTCTTTAGTCAAAGGGTTTTGCAAGCGTTATTGTTAAAGAACCATTTCTTGCGGTCAACCAAAGTTTAGTGCTAGGCGAACACCTCAGTTGCTGACTCGGCTAAATGAGTTGACTTGCGTTCAAAGTAGTTTTTTACGTTTATAAAGTAGGGCCCATTCTGTCCAAATGATCCGACAAAAATAGTAAGAAAAGAACGCTCACGCCCACGCTCGCTTGGACAGGGCCACCATGGACCTCACGTTACTTATTTAATTTGAAAATAGGACGATTTTGTAAAAATGATATTGCCATAAATGGCTTTTGTGACACGAATGAATGATTTTTATATTTAAATGTATTTTCAAGACTAAAAATTGCACTTTCAGCTAAAACGAATAATTATATCTTCTAGTACATGATGAGGGTGGATGAGATACACAGAGGAGATTTTAGAATCATGACTCATGGAATATGAATCATTTTTCGTTGTTCTAGATTGTGATTCTAACTCCAGGAAAGACAAACAGTGAGTGGCCTCTAGTGACCTCTAGTGCGGTCATAATTGACCATACCGGAAGAAATGACCATGGATTGAACTTGAAATGAGATGATCATCACCGGAACCGAAGTAGAACCCATCATGATGACGTCATTTTGATGACGTAATGATGACGTCATCGCCTCAAGGTCTATTCCACTAATGAGAGAAAAGTAGTAGTGCGGAGTTAGTTTATTAAATAAGAGTCTTTAATCAAATTGAGCCCATTCTTGGTTAACCACGCGGTTAACTAATTATTCGATCACCATGGTCAACCGTGGTTAATCACGTGGTTTGCAATGAACCAAATTAAATTAAAATTCGAATTAATCTTGATTGCAGCATCCATTCTTTTTTCCTTTGTTTCCGGGGCTCGATTGAGGTACTTGAATGTCCACCACGTCGTTATCAGGAATATCGCCGCCCTAAGATGATCAGTAGGATGACGTCATCATGACATCATAGTGACGTCAACAATAAAGAGTAATAATGGTACTAGAAGACAGAATAGAAGCTAACAACACTTTTTATTTCCGATGCCTGATTGGTCAGTTTTAGGCGTTGCATCCAATTTAAGGGTAGGGCCAAGATCACCGATTCCATCCTAATCAAAACAATCATTGTATTGATACATTATTCAACCAATCAGAATCACGTAAATCGCGTTCTGTTTGGTTAATTTCTAAAAGTCTGAAACATTCGAAGACGCTGATTGGTAGTCGTCATCAATTGTAACCTTATATTGATGCATTCTGACATAACTGGCGATTTGTCATATATTAATTTTCTATTAGAAAAATCATCAAGCTCATTGTGATTCAAAATTAACCCCTGAGCTAGCTCAAATCTGACTTCAGTGATTAATGGATAAGTGTATTAACTGATCTTTTCTGCCACCTGGTGGCCAAAGTGGTAACTTACGCCGCCCTGGCTGTCCAATTGCTTTTGTGAAACGATTTTGTAAATTTCCGTCAAAATATTTTGAAATGCTGTTTCGACATTCGTACTATCAAGCGCTGACGTTTCGATAAAGCTCAAATTGTTTCGTTCTAAAATTTATTTTTTATCACGGGGATCGGTCGCTTTGGGTTTGAACTTACCAGCATATGAACGTGCTTCTTCTGTTGGAACTGCCCTTAGATGTCGCAAATCAGATTTGTTTCCGACCAGCATAATTACAATATTATTATCCGCGTGATCCCTCAGCTCTTTAAGCCATCTTTCCACATTTTCATATCTAAAAATCATTTTAGCGAATATAAGATACGACTATAAATAACTCACGTCGTGTGCTTGGCAATATCGTAGACTAAAAGAGCTCCAACGGCTCCGCGGTAATAGGCAGCTGTGATGGCGCGGTAACGTTCTTGTCCTGCTGTATCCCAGATCTGTGCTTTTATTGTTTTACCCTCGACCTGAAAATAATTTTAGTCTTTTGTTTCGTTAGGAGCAGTTGGGCGCACCTCAATACTTCGAGTCGCAAACTCGACCCCGATTGTCGATTTTGATTCGAGATTGAATTCGTTTCGAGTAAATCTGCTCAACAGATTAGATTTACCGACACCCGAATCTCCTATGAGGACCACTTTGAAAAGGTAGTCGTATTCATCGTCACGTGATCCCATATTTCTAAAATATCATTATGGTTACTTCTTTCAGGAATTATCCGTTTTTGAAGAAAGAATCAGCAAAAGTACTTTTGGGCACTCTCTAAAAGTCTCAGTCCAATTCATGTTTTGTTTCAACAGTTTTTGCATTCCAACTCTCTTTGTCATTTGTATATTGCCTGGTCCAACATAACATTGTCTTTGAACCATGTGTTGTGTACAAACTGGATCCTATTGAATCCCATGCCAGACGCTGAAATCCATTTTAAGATACGGTCTGATACTTTTTTTTTAGATTTCATCCTGACGTAATTTGAGGGCGTCTTATTCTCGACAGTGTGGAATTGTCACAGTTTATGGTCTTAAAAATAAAGTTCAAATATCCTGTCCAAAAATTCAACTTTTTCGTTCGACTACATTGTCGCTTCTAGCAGTTTTTCGTGCGAAAATTAAAGTCTAAAATGAATCCGTCTAAGAGACTGACATGTTCCAATCTTTATCAAATGACATCAACTTATATTGTGTGTAATAAGTTAAATATTTAACGTAATAAAACGCTGAATGACCTTTTAATAGCCCCTGGTGACACTCAGAAATCTAAATTTTGAGCTGGAATTTTCAGCTGGTTACAAAAATGTGTCATCGATACTTACCCAGCATTTTTCCAAAGTAATTTTATTGAGTTGATCGGAGATCATCTTTTGCGGCTCGAATTTGAATTTGTTCTTATCCAGGGACTGGGTTATGTGAATCACGTGTACGTCTTTGGCACCGATAGCGAGAACGTGATGCTTTCCGGCATTTGGGGCAAAACGGACAATGTTGACAGGTCCACGCCAATCAATATCCAGTTTTGTTGTTAGTTGAGTCCACGCACGGCTTATACAGATTCAATTTATTTAGCTCATCGGCTTAATTTGAGTCAAACTCCATTTAATATTTTAAAAGTGTTTAAATATGACTAACTAATATAATATTAAATTGAATCCATTTCTTTCTTCGTGGGTACTCTCATTTGTCCCACCAGTCGGTTCAGTGAACTTCAAGACAATTAAATTATCTTTGTCGTCTTTCCCCGATCCCCCAATAGCAATCAGCTGATCATAGTTTCTCAACTTAATTTCATATTTTAACTCTCATTGACAAAGCAACAAAAGATTTCTAAATGAGTTTTTGAGATGAGTCATTTGTGAAGGAGCTTTTTCACTTTATGTACACACACGTATTCAATCGTAAAAAACTACTTTAGCAACGATCCCACGTAATTTAATCTGAATATACAGATACTTACAGTACAAGACTGTATACAGTAAGCCTTTGTCTTTCGCGTACACCCTTATGAAGCATATAATACAATGTATATTTAGCTAAAATCACAAAATTGTACGACTCTGAAATAGAATGACGCCATCTTCAATCGATTCTGAGTCGATCTAGAAATTCATCGTTTCATTTCATAGTCGTTGTATGTCAGATCCGACTCTTTCCGAGATTGATTTCAAAATTAAAATGACTTGGGTCTGATTTACCCTTAACATAAAATAGTCCATTATGCTAAACCGGGCTTCCGGAGAAATCTACGCACTTAAAATTTTTCTATATAAATCGAAGAAATTACACAAAATAGATTGCTAGTTCACATCACTTGCTTGTTTATTTTATTTCAATTCTGTAGAAACGAGAACTATTTCTGTTCCAAGTTAGCGTTACATAATGGTGACCAGTGGAAGTCTGACAAAAACTCTCTTAGAATGATAACGAAATGGTTTTGTGTTACGATCATTACACGAAATATAATGACGATCATAAATCTTTTATCAACCTTACTCTTGATCATGCAATTATTTTCTAGGCATATCATGATCATAAAAATATAGGTCAAGAAATGGATACCCTTAACTTGCACGCTGCATAAAATACCAGTTGTTAATAATCTCAATATTAAATGTTTCTGTTTTATCGTTCATAAAAAATGGTATATTATAATTTCATTAAAATTGGACCGGAGCCAAAAAATGCGTTTTTCCATAATTCGGTAACGTAAAAAAATACATACCCGACTCCAATCAAGACTTGAGCATTTGAAATTTCCAGAATTTCGAAGAATTTGAAGCTGCTTATCATCGTGAAAACTTTTTAAATTTTCGGCACTCGACGTTGTTGATTTACGGTTTGTATAAACTTTTGCAGTGCCATCCAGTGTGCAGCAGGCTAAATAACAGTGCGCAGAATATCCTTTATCTTTTGTTGAGTCTTTCCATTGCTATAAATTGCTAAATGTTTTAAAATGTCTGTTTCCTTTTTCAATTTCTATATAATGGGCAACTTCATCGAGAAAATCGGTTTTCAGAGTACAACCAAATATCTAGCGGTTCAAAATGAAATAAAAACCATAAAAATTCACATTAAAATAATATTTTGTTTCGATTCAAAAGGCTGTCACCAAAAATAATAAATAGCGGTCCTGAAGCTCCTTCGGCTAGTTTTTTCTCGCGACCAGGATCGAACCAAACTGGTGAAAACCTGAAAGTGAAGTTAATGAGCCTGTTTGCATAACAAAGCATAATGATTTCTTTGATTTTATATACTGTCACTATTATATAACAGTATTATGACTCATTCAAATCAATTAGTCAAAAACTTTTCCCGAATAGCTCATTCTGAATCGTACATCCTTATTAATGTAACACTTTATCTACGAGTCGAAATTACTTAGACTACGACAATGAATTATAATCACATTAAAAAGTCGACGTTTTTAGGGACCTATAAGCCGAGTGACACATAAACCTGTGACAAATGTGACATACGGTACCTGACATCTGTAACGGATGCCCTTCGATCGACACAATCATCACCAGTCATTTCCCATTCCTGAACATAATCTCGATTGTGATTCGAATGTCCGCGCTTGTTAAAATCTGTATTTTTCTGGACAGGCGGCATCCATGTTCGGAGATATTTGTCAAATGAACACGAAGCAAGGATTATCCCATGGTGGGGATGAGCCCAATCCAAATGCCAGATGGTCGCGCTATGAGCTTGCCAAGATGTTTCCAGTTTGTATTTTCCATTATCGCATCTTTTATATATCTGAAAAAACAAAATGAGCCCATTCCATCTCAAAGTTCGTAATTTTGACCTTATTTTAACATCAAGAGAGTACAATATGACCTCCAGCGACCTCAACTCATACACATCCTTGATCTAACCTGAAAGCAAACTCAGTAAAATTGCTGCTTTCTTAAATTTCGTCCAAGTCAAAAAGACTACCTAAATCGACCTTAAGTGACCCTAGTTGACCTTCAAAATGGAGATTTTTCTTGTTTATAAAATGTGTTTCTCTACAGAAATCTAAATATTAGATTCTTACCAAAATATAGTGATCGGGATGAAAGTTTTGATCAGGATTGGCCAATCATAAGCGCCCGGGGGCAATGCCAATGTCAAACTCCCCAATCACCAACCATCCCGGTTTCTCATCACCCAAACCCAAAAATATGAAAAAACTTATTTTCTCTAAATCCGCGTGAATTAATAGAGACGGATTCATGTCTAGGGATATCCTCAGTCTGTCCGAAGCTGTAATGAATAGCAAGTCTACATGAATCACAATCAAACAATGATTATTCACGCAATTAAATTCATTGATTCATGGGTTTCTCATTTATGAAGTCACTATGCAACTCATCTGTTAACGTTCTACAAAATATTTGTCATGCCATATTATGTGACTCATATTGTTTTAACGAAATCAACGAAAGAACATATGATTTATTTTTCAAAGTCTTATATTTTAGAAAGGTAGGTTAGAATGTTTCGTTGCACTGAAATCTAGAATTCGTAATTTGAATCAAGGCCAAATTGACTAGATCGCGGTCACAATAACTAACCAAAAAATCTACTCAAGTCAAGCTTATTGGCTAAAAACACACTTACAATGAATAAATCCTACTCTCAGAATTTTGCAAATTAGTGTTCAATCATTTCAAACGAATTTTCAGCGATATCGTATCCCAACTACATCAATATACCATGAGAACCGGCGCTCGTTGAAATCTTTTTGTGACACTCAAAGTAGTATCATTCTTCTTCCTAGCTCGGTGACTGACCGAATTTATTTCTACAGTTACCCAGCTAACAAAAATATTCCTTTTACTTATTGAAATAAAATGATTGAACTAAAATCTTCATAAATATGGACCAACGTGCAACAGAAGAGCATGAACTTACTCTTATCTTTTGATCAGAAGAGGCTGTGGCAAATCGTTTCCCAAATGCATCAAATTGAATATCTAGAATCAAATCTTTTGCTTCTTCACCATCTCGAATTTGTTCCGATTTTTGAGATGATATTGTTTGAACCATTCTGAAATCATAAGAATCAAGACATATTTGAAAGAATGAAGGTGTGAAGTTCAAAGGACCGAGGATATAAGCTGGATTATCCGTGGATTTACTGTTACGAAAGTTTTTAAGTCTTAAGAAGGTGTAATTTGAAGACGGCGAAGTAATTCGGAATGGTTTCGAAACCAGGTATTTCCACTTTTACGAATTCATGACAAATCAAACATTTTGGAAAAGGTGTATAAATTAATTGATAAGTTGTGTTAATTGATAACCAAATGTATTTGAAATGTGTTTCTTCCTATGTTTTACAAAATAAATAATACTGTATTACTCTGAAGACTAACGACTTTAAAGTCTAAAATTGTAAAGAGGGGTGTGTGG
Organism: Oikopleura longicauda; assembly: GCA_004367895.1. Classification (NCBI taxonomy): domain Eukaryota; kingdom Metazoa; phylum Chordata; class Appendicularia; order Copelata; family Oikopleuridae; genus Oikopleura; species Oikopleura longicauda. The sequence continues at coordinate 15,215 of SCLD01100512.1, read as the reverse complement.
TGGCTCTGTTCCAGCTAGTGTGGGCTGGAGCGCTATATTCTTACTATTTTTGTTGGATGATTTGAACAGAGTCAGGACGAACCCCGCTTTACATCGCTAATTGTCAAGAATCCGTGTCTATATAAGATTCGATGCCAAAGGCTCATTTTACTTCTCGGATAAATAATATGAAGATGAAGGTGATTCACTTAATTGGTTTTCTAGATGTTGATTAAAGATGTTAAAATCGGAGAATGTTCCAGATGAGAAAACATGTTTCACGGAGAGTTTTTTACAATCATTCTGAATGCAGCATTCACCCTTCCGGTCGGAGACAAATCAACAGCGAATTAAAACCATCCTGAATTGAAGGGAGGGACATGATATCCTAAAACTAACTCATTGTTATCAAAGTTATCAATTTGGGACGAGATAAAATCGATTCCTTTCTTCTCGCTCAGTTCTATATAAGGAATGTCCGACGATGTCAAATCATTGATTGTTCCAATATGAACATTCGGCACAACCAAATAGTGATGATCTGCAACCAGTTTTATATCTCTTCGTGGTGTTTATAATTTTTTAAATCAAGTCTAGTTGTACCAGTCGGGCCTAAGTCCACGATGATCTTCAAACCTTGAATTTTTTGATAAACTCTCCTTTGATGATGGAGTATTCTTTCCCTTGTTCCGGAATTTTGATTGGGTCATTTTCTTTAACCAGATCGCAGAATAAACAATTTTCCATTCTTAAAATTTATTTATAATTTTTCGCGAAAATGTGGATTTTTATTCTTTTTGCCAAATACGAAAAGAATTAACAACAAAAAGGGTTAAATTTTGTATCATTTTGTTTTATCGAAATCTCCACTTTTAGACCGGCTACCCAAAAAAGAATGCCGGCCATTCATATGCCATCTAGTACACTGCGTAAAAGATGGGAAAATATACATATTACAGAGGGAGAATGATAACAGGGCTGGTGTCACTTTTATGTCACTGTCACACATGTGAGTGTCACAATGTCACAAAGCACAAAAGAAGAAATTCGGGGATTAAAAGGATGAGTCAAGTCACGTGTTTATCTGTTCTGAATCGTGTCAAGTACTGAAAAAAGTCTATCACCAAAATTCAGTTCATCATAAAAACCACAAAACCATTTTTAGAGCAAATAACTGACCTAAAATGAGTCAATGGTTTTTAAATTGAACAGAATCGATTCTTGTGGCCAATCTATGACTGATATTCTTGAGTCATTTTTTGGACAAAAATGGCCTAACCTATTTAAAATCCTAACTTTCGTCCGGATATACTATATCTTAAATCTTGACACAAGAGAAGAGATGTTCAGTCAGGAACGAACAATGTTTTGTTCACTCGTCCGGTGAATCCCCATATCATGCTCGACTCCGGACGGTCAACGTCCATATCAAGGCTGTGATAATAAATGAGCGGACGAAGTGAGTATTTTTTTACTTTTTATCAGAATGGAGTGCGTTATTTTACCAATCTAGCGAATTTCTGACCGATCAGAACTCGATTATTGGAAACGCACGTATTGGTTGAATCGCGATTTCAGGCTTGAGAGATAAGGTAATTGCAAATCGTCATAGGATGGCAACTTGTTTGACGTTTGGAGAGGGCTGTGAATATTTGATAGGGCTAACTACATGTCCCTATTGTTGCAACACATTTGAACTTAAACGAAACAAATCATTTTGTAAAATAATCCAGATTAAAGAATAACACCAGAATATGAACCGTAATAATGATTCAATGAAAACATATGTTTGATCGATTATATTCGAAAACCTTTTGATTCTCAAATCAACTCGATTCACAACAAAAAAGAAAACAAACATAAATATCCAATTGCATAATTTTCATTGAAAGATTATTAACTGAGAATATTCTTAATTTCCATTCTGGAATATTTTGATTGACCTTGATTGACAGAACGTCCTCGTCCGGCATGTCCTGATAGTGAATAAATGATAAAAGAGAGGAATTTCGTGTTCAGAATTTATTCGGGCAGCATCTGTTTCGACTCCATTTTTTTAGTTTTTCGATTTTTCTTCTCGATATTTCTGTTGTGGGGCGCCACCAATGGTGGAACGCCCTCTAGTGGTGGTGTGTGGAATGGGGCAGACTCGACAGAGAGAAAACACAAGGGGAGAGATAGTTAAAGGTCATGTGATTGAAAAATGGGTCATATGACCCTGAAGAATCGGTTTATCGGACATTTCATCGGCCTCCCATGGAGTACAAGAACGTGGGTGGGATTGGGCAAAAACTTTTTCGAGTCACGTGACAGTCTTCTTGAATGAACAGGAATTCGACAGTGAGGAACTTGACACACCTTCTAAGAGAGATGGCGCTATGGAGTAGCTTCTGATTTTACAATGGCCGACCGGACGAGTGCAACTGAAAACCGGTTTAAACCAGTTTATTGAACCGAAATGAGCAACCGGTTGGTTGAACCGATCGGTTGGTTTGATGGGTTGACTTTCGTACTCACTGGTGATACATCCTCCAGCTTTGAATATTCAACTCTCATGTCCTTCGCTACCTTCTTCCAGCTTTCAACATCCCACACATGAAATGTACCCTCCTCGTAATGATGGTTTTGCTCGCGGAGCTAAAAAAATATGTTTATTTTGCTCATCGGATCAGTCACTTTCAGTCGGACAACGATTTAGGTTATGCTCACTTTTATATTTTGTGTTTTTGAGATCCAAATTTTTTTCTCCTTGTGAAATCTCCAGTTTCGCCTGATCAATTCATCAGCCGCCGTCAATTGCATATGATCGTTTGGGTTTGAATAAAACATCCAAAATAATAAATCTTCGTTATATTTAGAAGGCTAAAAACAAGAAGTAAATTGGCTGGGTAAGTATTCGAACATCAAAACGCAGCGAATATTTTGACAGTACCGGAGTAGGAATTTTCTCTGGGCCATATTTACCTTTATTTCGGCTAGTTTTTCTCTAATATGAATATTTGTTAAATATTCACCGGGAACGAACATATCGATATCTTGTACTCTACAGGGCATATCTGCAAAAGGCGACTGGAATCTGTATATTAGTCTATTATCTTTGATGAAGGAAATTCCCATTTTTGTCATATCTTTGTCAAGGGTCGGAAATTGGGTTCGATTTGACCTTTGTGACCCGGGTGGTGATCCAACTGGTGATCCATTTGCTGAGCCACCACTAGATCCAACACCAGGTGGTGGGTTTACACCAGGTGGTGGCGTCACTCCATTTGATGATGCCGCACTTGAGCCCGAACTTTGTTTCGTCGATTCCGTATTGTTCGGTTTCGAGTTTTCAAAAATTTGTTCTAGTACTTGTAGACAGCCAATGAACGAGTATTTATCTGTCAACATCGATGCTGGAATCGAATTCAACTTCGACGACAGAGGATCATATTTTATTTGTCCCATTTCATCACGTCGAGGGTGGTTTTGAACGCCTAAAACTGTTTGTTTCAAAATAAATTTTTCAAAATTAAAGTCGAAACCGAAGAAACCAACAGAAATGATTCGAAAATTTACTGTGAACTACTCCACAAGACAGCCCTATCTGTCGCCCACTCTACACAAACATTCTGCATTGAGAAAAAATCATTTCTGAGGGGTTTCGTTTTTTAGAATGTATATTTCTACCTTGTAAAAGATGATGTTGCCTCAGATTTGGTTCAAGCGTTGAAAATACTGATTGATCCGAAAAGTCGTTGAAGTTTCTTAAATCACTAGAAGTACGTTTGGTCAATACGAAAAGTGATTTTAAACCTTACCGATCACTGGGATCCAAGTCCAACGAAGATTGACCGATGGTTGATTTTGTGGGATTATCTTAAAACATCTATTTAGAAATGTACTTTGGGTTGGACATCTACCTAAAGCAGGAAAATCCTGATCTTGAATCACAAAATCATCATTTCTATCTTGGTTCGATGTTTTTGAGAGTGTTTGAAGGTAATTTGTCCTTGAATTGGGAATACTCAAACCAGGAATCTGACCGGAGCCTGTGGACGAAAGAGGATGGTCCAAACCCATCATGGAGGGACGTGTCAGGGACGATAACGGACTTGGACTTAAATGACTTCAAAATAATTTCATTTATATTATAGAAAACTGACAATATAAATCAGTTATTTATTTTAAATGAAACTATTCCTATTGTCGTTCAATGTCTGGCGTAGCCCATCTGATATCGAACCAGGTCTGGACGGAGGAAGGGCGGATGGTGAACTTGGTGTCCTTTCATTAAAACCATGACGTAATCCTTTCTGTCCAAGTGCAGGAAAATCCGAATTATCCAATAAAAACTATAAATGAAATAATAAACACATCGATAGTTTGATAATCAACGCCAATTCAATACTTACCCTGTGATCTTTTTTCAAACTTTCACCCCAATGACTGTATTCTGGCCTTTCTGGTAGATCGAGCATTGGTGGATTGCTAAAATGAGTCATTTCAAATGAGTAATAAATAACGAGCAATACCTTAATAGATCACGACGAAAGTTGTCCGTCGGTGAATAACCCCTTGTCGGACTGGGAATTATTCGCTTTTGAGTCGGCTGATTTGAGGAAAACATTGAAGGCCTTGTTCCCTGAATTGGTTTCTCATTTTGGGTTGAGTTTGACAGGATTGGGTAGAGAATATAATTGGATAAGAACTTACATTTAAATTAATTTGGGACTGTTGATTTAAGCTTCCTTGGCTGTTTCGATTTAATAAATTCGAATCCGAGTTGAGAATAGGTCCAAGACCGGGATAACCTTGAGTTGTTAACCCGTTTCGACTTCCAGGCACGATTTGGCCTGACATCAATTTTATAAAACACCCAAAACCGAGTTAAATCAAACTGAAATAAAAAATGAAGGATTATAAATATATCGTAACAAATACCTCTAACCAATTTCGGAAAAAAAACTAAAAACATCACTTCAAAAATTTAGATAGTCACAAATCACGATTTGATGCTACGAAATGGCCAGCACTAATTCACAGGAAGAAGAATATAAATCCCGTGATGATGAATTAAAATGGTGACCCATTTATGACCTACTTATATGGAGAAGAATTATAGGTAAAACATTATATATATATATTGAAAATATACTTCGTTGGTTTATATACGAAATATTTTGACTGAAAGTACCCAACCAGCACTATTTCACATCAATAATATTTTTCAAATATAAAGTTCAATATGGTTTTGTCACAAGACCTAAAACTACTAAACCAACATAATTACACTTCGGTAACTCAATAACATACATGGCAATGTTCTATTTTAAATGTTCCCAAGTCTATTCCAGGTCTTTATATACCACGCGAATAAATAATTTACCACAAGCTGATTATAAAAATCCAATATCCAGTATTTCAAACCAATGTACATTGATAATTCTGATGTAGACTATTTATGAAAGGTTTCTCTAGACTCGACAAAACGCCGAATTCGATTCCTAATCTGATTTTCATATTCTCGATATTCCATTTTCGGTCTTACTTTTTTCTCTTTAGAATAAAAAATCTTCTTTTCAGAATAGAATTAGAAATTATTCGAGGCGCTCGGATTCGTCGAAATATTCGGGAGGATGAATTTCTCTTTCCAAAAAATATGTTTATTTGTTACAGCTGTGTCACTTTTGTCACAGTGACAATGAGGATTTTTTTGTCCAAAGGACTGTATTAATGATTTTCAGTAATATCGAAAATAACAAATAACAAAAAATTGGAGGTGGAAATTGGAGAGAGTTTAGACGCAGAGCAGAGAGAGTTAACCGAGTAGGTTAAATAATGTGGGTTTTTAACTCCCGTCCGTACAGACCCAATTAAACACCGTCCGATAAAAAATCTTTATTTTTTGTCAGCACTGTCAAGCTTGAGACGTATCGACTTTTTATTGAGCGTATGCTGAGGTGAAATTATCAGTTAAAAATTATCTATAGACACATAATCACATATTTTAACTCATAATTTATGACTCAGAAATAATGTGTCACCGTCATTAACAGATAAAAATTAATTTATATTTTAATTGATATTTAAAGATAATTTGTTTCTTGTGATAAAACGTCAATCCTTGCGTTTTCAAGGGATTGGTACAGAATCAGTTCAACTGTTTTCTTTGAATATGATGATGGTTTAAATTAACCATTACAGACATAAGAGTCATATGATATGAGACATAGACTCAAAAATAAGTTGCATCAAACCGGAGGAGTAGGCAAAAGGAACATCGATTTCAACTGACAGTTATTTCATCACTTACGCGGTTTGGCTCGCAGGACACTTTTATGGCTTTCTGAGACATGTTGAAAATACGTAACACAGACTTTGAATCGACATACAAACAGACAATTGCATTGGCTCATCCACTGATATCATAAAATCCAGTTGATTATTCGAAATTGAGGCACAGGCTAAAATTGTCACACAGTCAACAAATTTGCGTCGGAGAGTTAATCACTAGCATTTTAATGGAAGAACATACACTCTTTTTTCTAGACCCGAGACGATACCTTCATCATCATAGCCCGGACGTGCCTGTGCCAAAGCAACAATAGTCAATGAGCAAGATAGCTGTTCCAGTGGACATAAAAAGGACCGACAAAAATGTTATTAGTAAACCGCGGACGATTGAAATATCCAAAAAGTTGGATATGTTCGAGAAACGTTCTAAAAAAGAAGAAAACGGTTGAGGAAGTCTTTAGAAAACGGATTTGATTTAGCTTCTAGTTTAAAAGACTCCAAAAATCGCATTAAATTATAATGACATTTCCAAATTGAAACTAAAAAACTTTTGTTCATACCTGTCCGTGGACATATACTTACATGAACCTTGGCCTATGTTATATGTAGACTTTGTTGTAATTGAGTATGTTACATACTGTATGTACTCATGAAATTGAGGTGAAAAAAATCAGAACACCCGCTCACTCATATCCCGAAATCAAAAAAAAAATAGAAAAAAGTAAACATTTTGCCCGAATTTACCAGTAAGGGCAGTATTCAATAAGGCTTATTGTTTATTCTCAGAGTTTTCTGATAAATTCACAAATTAAATGAAGTCATTTAATCAAACCAGCTGGAGCTTCCAGATGTTAATGCGCCCTCATTATAATCCTAACCGGTGTCATAATGAGCTAATTTGACTTCCGGTTACCAAAATGAATGATTTCCAAGAAATAAATCGCATTAAGAACCCTCTCCCTGCGCCAAAAGGACTATATATTTGCTCCAAGTTTTCATTTTGTATCAAACAAAAATTGACATTTTTAACAAATAAAAACCATGGAAATACTTAAAGTTGATCAATTGGCTTCAAAAGTTGTCAATCTTCCACAATTGTCTCTAGAAGAAATATATTTCGAACTAAATTCTGACTTTTCTACTGAGATCTTCGACTATCAAATCAAAAATTATGATAATGCAACCAGTCCATCTCCGTATCATGATCTGTGCACTGGATCATTTCAACCATATGGTTATTATTCATCAGGGTCACTAATTCAGTACCAATCTTCACCAGAATACCAACCGAGCGAAAAACATGCTGGTTATATAACACAACATATTTCTGGATCGCCAACATGGGAACCCAAAATTAAGATTGTAAAATCCAATCGACATTATCGACAGACGATGTCAAATGAACTATCGATGGACGAAATTGAAAAAATTCGAATTGAATTTAAGCAAAAAAGAATTTGCCTTGGACTGAGTCAGAAGCAAGCAGCTGCATCAGTTTCGAAATCAGTTCGGAAAACTTCTCAAACGAGTCTTTGCAGATTTGAAAATAATCAATTGCATCATAAGAATATGCTTTCTCTTGCACCTTATCTCAAAAAATGGATTCAAATTCAGAAACAAAATCAGTCCTAGCATTTCACAATGATAATTTATCTCATTTCTAATAAAATATATCATATACCATGGTATATGACTTGTCATTTAAAGCTTTTTTGAATGAAGAGTGCCTATATTTTCTTCTGCGTCAGAACTTCTGACCTTGAGCTGCAATACAGAGCTTTATTCACAGATTAATCAAAATGCACGGCCTTTTTTGTTGTAGAATTCCCAGGGGTTTCCAAACTGGAACCCTATGTTCAAGTCATATTGCACCCGGCAGACTTGAGAATCTCAATTATTTCATCTGATTTTGTTTCCAAAGCATAGTTGTATATAGTTTTTTTTGCATTTCTTGTCTCAAACTAAAACGAATAAATTTATGGCCTGTGACACAGGGGTCCGTGCGACGGGAAAAGTCGTCATGGAGCGGTCCTAGCTCGCCCCGTCCTCGTCCTAAATCAAATTGGTTGAGAATTAGCTCCAAAAGTGCAATTGTTAGAAATGCATTTCGAGGGCCAAAAATTAATCAACGGGTTTGGCTCCTTAGGGGTGCCTAATGGGACAGTTGCGCTTGCCGAATATAAATCTCAGACGTTTTACCTGTGGGAATTGATTGCAGTTGATATCAGCTCCAATTTCAATGAGTTTTTTCACTTCAACTGGGCGCAATAAAATTACAGCATCCCTTAACATGGTGTCCAGTATATATTGTTTGTCCCATGCACTGTATGTCTTAAGAATTACCATAAAATGACCAACATCTATAGACTAAAGATTATAACCAAGATTAAACCAACCTCTAATTCTTTCAATTTGGCAGACCAATAGAGATTTTCTTTTTTATCTTTTATTTCAGCTTCAGATTCAGTCGAATTTCTCGTCGTTCTACTCATGTTAACTCCATTTGAATAGTCTGATCCTGTTGAGTTCAATCGATTGTTTGTTTGGTGAAGCACATTAAATTCCGGTGTTGATAACTTATTCTCTTCTAGCCCAGTGTCTTAACAAAAAAATCAAAAGGTGTGATCAAACATGCATTAGTATGTTAGTATCTATGATATGAGCGTAAAGAAATGGCCTAAAATGGTGAGAGGGTGGCTAAAGGAGAAGTTGGGTTTAAATGCGGTTTTTTACTTTCATATCCTACCAGCAAATATTTGATCATCTTTGTAAAATTCAGCTTTAATTCGATGGTTCTTATCTTTTCGATTCAAGAACTCCACATGTCCGATATAATTGCCCATTATGATTTTTTTGTAGTTTTGTTTTAACTGGAGCTTTGTATACAAATGTATAATTTATATATGAAGACAGTTGCTCGTCTTGATACCAATCAGATTGATAACGCCCAATATCACACTGGATTGATGCTCAGTTGGCGCTTTTTAACAAGATTCTTTGTTCCATGTGTTCGCTTTAGAGTTTGATATTGACAAAGTTAGGGGATTATTATTTCTCTTTGGGGATGATTGTGTTCTTGACAGGGGAATATCGAAGGGGCTCTCAGATTTATCTTTTTTTCAGATTTTAACGAACAAGATCAGTTCCCATGAGGCCCATTTTGTAATGAGAAAAACTATAACTGTAGAAATCAATATTTATTTATTTACATAATTATGTAAGTATACTGATATGACAGTGACACAGTAAAACCATTTGACCAACAAGATGAGTATAGAATGTTTGGTTTTCATAATTCATGATGAGTTCTACGTGATGATACCCAGTCTTTTTCACAGATGATTGAAAAGGCGAAACGAATTAAGCAAAATATAAGGATCCTACAGTAGAATTCCTTAATTTAGGACCTAAACAATGCAATTTTATTTATCCATTCCTTTCAAAGACAACTCTAAATGACTTGGTGTTCGTGGCTTCAAATGAACAAACTCATCTTTGATTTTGTTCCACATGTGTTCTTCATAGACATGAGGTACTAAATACATAAAGTCACTGTATGATTTATATTGTGGCCAATTGGTATGAAAAACCCCACCGGCGAAACTCACTTGCGTTTATTTTTATTGTTAGAACTTCTGTTATGTTCCATTTTTCATTAATGTTAGTGTGCATGGTATCTTCATAAATGTGTTCGGCCTTTTTAGCTTGTTCATTTATTTCTTCTGGCGAACAGTTCACCGAATCATCGTGACAGGTAACACTCTTCGCAGCTTCCTGTATTGCTTCAGTCTATTTCGATTCAAAAGTTAATATGCATCAGTTGGTGAGTACATTATTTGGGTTAACGATTTGAACTGAACCTTAATCATATCAACAAGTTTTGCAATCGATGTTTGCATAAAGTTTTTATTGGGTTTATAATATGGTATATAAATAGACATCACTTTTCAGGTTATGATGATGTGTTACTTTGATTGCCTGGATTAATTTATGCCTTTTAGCCATTAATCGTAACAGTTCCTTTCATATTCGGACTCATTTTGCCGTATTCCTTCATCATTTGATTCAGAGCATGTTTCGAATCGGATGCAAGATAATCGTGAGAATAATATCTCCCCCAGTGGTCAATATTATGTAAGCTCTTTTGGTCATTTTTTCATCAACTTTTAACTTAACCTGGCTAGACAAGCCAAATTATAATATATAAGTATTTCGAGCACAGGTTGACATTTGAAAATTCATACATAAGATGAAAGTATCACTAGAGTCAAAACATTCCTGCATATCCATGGTTTGTCGAAACATTCGATGTAAAACATAGGGTTTCTGTACAAATTCTGTAAAAGGTACTCCCAGACCGGGAATCGAACCCGGGCCGCCTGGGTGAAAGCCAGGAATCCTAACCCCTAGACCATCTGGGACTTGACTCAATACGTAGATTATAAGTATTATTTACTTAAATTTCCTTAAAAATAATAAATGGAAACTGGTTTTTGGAGCCGAAATAATTCATATTTCTAATTGTTTTTGAAAACATTAAATGATTCGATGGAAACGATAAATCAACAGTCCCAACGCCACAACGTTCGTAAAACATTTCATTTGTTGTTCGAAAAAGACTTTTCAATCCCATTTCATCCCTTAATTTAAGTCCAGTTTGAGTGTGTTCACCGAGAGTGTGAAGCGGAAATAACGAGCGAAGTGAAACTTACTTATGATTATTTGAATCATAGAAAAATAAAATCCAACAAAAATCGTCATCATCAACATTGGAAATTGTATTGGGCGTTATCGGGAGAGACTTTTCCCGGGTGAATTAATCCTAATATTAACGAGGTAAAATATCCGCCTTATTTCAACCCTATAACTTGAGGCTTAGGGTCATCCATTCAACAATTTTCAACTGTTCGGGATTTTTTCGAAGCTTCGAAAGCCAATTTTTGTTTTTCTTTTCGATAATTTTTCCAATTTCTTCCCTTTTGTAATCCTTGAAAGGCGTATTTACCCTCCAATCTGAGATAAAACCTTTTGGTCTATATCACAATCGCGAGAGACTTACCTGTTCCATATAAAATTTTTTGCTCAGCTTTGTAGATTTCATTCACTGATCTTGAGTTGCTTGCGGATGTTAAATATAACACAAACAATAAAATAATCATAATTTCAAAAAAGTGAAAACTTGAACAAAAGTTCGAAAATTTGAAATTTCGGATCTAGAGGCAAATTGCACCGAAACGCACCGAAACGTTTTAACAAACAGAAACACTTTATTTTTGAAAAATGTTTATTTCAAATACCGGTCATAAAACTTCGGGACCTGGTAACCGTCGTCCGCCCAGTGTGGCATTTTACTTTCAAATGACCAATCGGGTCCAGAATATTTAAAACAGTGGAGATAAAGTACTAAATCTTCTTTCGGTGGATCGCCTGGTCTATTTTGACATTTCACACATAGATTATCTAACGAATCGTCCGCATTAACGTCCGCATTTAACTTTTCAGGCTCTTCTCTAAATCCATTTTGCGTCCATCCTCGTGTTTTCGCCATTTCGCAAGCGAACTCTTCTAAATCAATTTCTTTTTGAACAAACTTCTGAAATCGTTCCGACCCAAAAACTGTTTTTGTTTTCAATTCATGGTCTCAAAGTTGGAGATTCCGACGCAATAAAATTTGAAATAGAAATCCAAATAACTTCATGTGAAACCAAGCCTGGATGGTTGTAAAGCATATCATTAACAATCGGGAAACCAGCATACTGTAAGTGCACCCTTATTTGATGTGTTCTACCAGTTAATGGAAAGGCCTTCACTATGCTGTGATTGGTCGATTCGTCATATTTTATCAGTTCAAATTTTGTTGATGCTTCTTTGGCAGTGTTTCCGTTTCGAACTTGGACAAGTCCTTTCTGGTGATCAATAACTTGAAGAGGGTCATTCACTTCTAAACTTTCTGGAAACTTTCCAACTACTCGACATATATATTCCTGAAATATATGTTACATATAATATGTATTACTATGTTATAGCATGCTGAAAAATGAACCTTTGTTAGCTGTCTTTTTGTTATCTGGTGACCAAGAATTTGAGATTGTGCTTTTGTCTTAGCCATTATAACCAGACCAGAAGTCAGTCTATCTAGTCTATGAACCACGTGATAATCTGCCTTGAACTCTCTTGCAAGGATAAAAATCAATGAATTGTGCCTGTATTGGCTCACTGGATGTATCGGATAGCTACTTGGTTTGTCAACCACATAGAACTTCTCGTCTTCGTGAATAATGGAAGGTTGCTGCCCGATGATGGGAGGTTCATGACGATGTTCCTTCGAGGAGAAAAGATCGCCATCCTTTAACTTACGAGTCTCTAAATCGTCTTCGGTTATAACTTCCATATTCAGTTGAAATCGACCATTTTTGGCCAAAAGTCGAATGTGGTCGTCATCACCAACCGAGTATTCTTTCTGTAGAATTTGGAGCAATGTTTTTCCAAGCCACCGTTTCTTATCAAGGTTTTCATTTTGATAATTTTTTTGGATAGATAAAGTCGAAGTTAAATTTGGTAACCTGTGAAAACCAAACTTGGCAAAGGTGTGATGAGTGAAATAATAAGGTTTGACTTTCCTCAATCCATCTTCATGAAAGTAAGAAGTCTCCCCAAATGTCTCGACTTGGTTTTCCTTTGCCAGGGGACTCTTTTTCTTCACTAAGTTGACTTAATAATTTGAATTTATGTCCATCCCGCGGTTAAGCCGTCTTCTTTATACCCCCCCTCACAATTTTTAAGGTAATTATTTAATCTTTCTAAACACATAACTAAAATACCTGGTTTAAGCTTTTTATTTTTTCTAGTTTGGCCTTGAGCAGTCTTCTGAAAAACTGATTCAATCGAAGAATCTTCAAGTTTTTGCTTTTTGATTGCTGGAGCCTCAGTAGCAATGTGTAGATCACTCATCTTAATTGAAATCAAATATTATGTAACTCATCATTATGTAATGGAAATAATACCCTGTTCTCTGTGACTATCGGTATACCGTGTACACTGATGTTCTATGTGACTATCGGTCGGGCCTATAAAAATCCGAATAAAATAAAAGAGCGCCAATCTTTGGAATCAGTCTTTGGAACACGTGTACCGAAACCTAGGTTTAGTAAAACAGTCATCAGACTTCAAATCAAATATGACCTTAAATTGTCTCGATATGGAGTTAAAGGTCAACTACTGGGATAGAATGGGCCAAACTTGGATAGAGAATAGAAATTCAGACGAAATCAAGAAAGGATTTGAACATAAAACAAATAGCGAAATATACAACGATAACTTAAAATGATTCACAACTTAAAAATCTCGAAAAGTGGCTCAGACTGATTTATTTAATTCAAATGGGCTTTGGAACATGTTCATTTTATCTGAATTCACTTTTGGCACCACCAAAGGCACATTTCCAGTCGAAATAACCTTTAGTGTCAACCTTGACTTTAGTTTCACACATTTCTAAATGAAAATGCCAAGAGGGTGCCTTTTAAAAACGTCTTAGATGATTCAAGAGAATACTTCCATCGGATGGTAACAATCATTTTAGGCTTGCTGGCAATCTTTGGGTTGACTGGGTTTGCATCTATTTGGTTCAATAGTTTAATAGTCCACTGGGTAGTACAAATCAGTGTTGGACCTTAGAGCAAAACGGTTTAACTAATTTTTAAGGTGACGGTCATGAGCGAAGTTATTTCTATCAATGTAAATACGTTTTTATTTCTGCTCAAGGTTACTGAAAAAGATCGAAATTCACAAAATTTGATATCAATCATTTTGATTCAGCTTTCGGTACTCATAAATATGTTTGCCCTTATCATAAGTTACAATTTATTGTTGAAAAAGTTTTTTTAACTAACTCAGATGAAGTAGTATTTGGTCCCGTGTCGGGAATCCCGTCTACTATTTGGAGTAACCCGTTGTTTATTATTTATTGTTCAATCATAAATTTTTAATCGAACCGACGTTTCGGAGCGGTCCGTGGACTCCGTGGATATCTCCTTACCTAAATTTGAATTTTCACTTTTCCTTTCTTTTCCCTCTTCAATGAATAAAGCGCAAAGGAATGACTCATGTTTTCCTCATATTAGTCATCGCTAGTCGAAATCGGCCGATAAAAAGAATTTTTGAGAAAAGAGAAAATGGACGATCTTATTAAAAATGCTGTCAAAACGAAAAATATCACGAATAAAAATAAAATGCCAGATTATATGCTGAAGGAATGGATATATATAAATTCTAAATGGCCCCATTTCACAATTCTGATAATAAATTTGAACTACTTATTTATCCCAAATATAGGCTGGTATAAATAAAGGAAATATCAATACGGACAGTGGACTTAAAATGGGTGCAATTGATGTTTCTAACGAAGGCAGACACGATTCATTATTAGCAGATTTTGAGAAACGACAGAAGGCAAGAAAGATTGCTGTTTCCACAGATGATAAAGAAGTGAAAGCTACTCTTAGGTTAGTTTTTTAAGGATAGACCCTTTATTTTGACATCCACGAGGCCTTTCAATATTGAAAATTTCAAAAAACTAATTCAATAAATTTTTCGCCAAGGCCACTAGCTACATTCTTTTCCAAATTAATATAGGATATGATTTGGCGTGCCTTCGGAAATATCTCATACGTAAAACGGGCTTTTAAATGCTCATAAAGTACTTTTAAAAAGTACAATTTCAAAAAACGAAACCAAACAGTTTTTTCACATTTGGGTTGTAGAAGGTACATGCAAAGAACAGAATAATTGGTTCAGCCACATTCCCAGAAATATTCCAGGTTTAAAGTTAAAACAATTAGCAGAATTTCGCACTACATTCGGGGAAATTTTATGGTTCCGAGGGGGTGGTGGGGACGTTGGAAACAGAGAATTACTCATCGAAAAAATAAAAAAATCTAGAAATTTTTTGTAAAAATATTTTT
>SCLD01100511.1:0-10469 GCA_004367895.1 Oikopleura longicauda | reverse complement strand
CCAGTTCCCGTGAACTGGTCATCATATTCTCAAAATCAGATTTTTCGAATTTTTGTTTTTCTTCGTATTGAGTATGATTTCAACATCAGTTTTCTTTTGACCTGGCCACAGATTATCTTCTTAGTATGTCTCAATCCGATCTTGATGATTGTGATCGAGATTATCGCCGTCGAACTAACAATGTTCCTGAAATTCCTCGCGATGTAGCAATTGTTCCCGATCACAACCGTTTTCGTATGGCGTATGATTTTCGTCATAAATCTGGTCAACAGTCTGCTCAAGATAATTCAAAGGTTGAAAAAGTTTTTCGACGTCGGGAACATGCTAATTTGGGGTCAACGGTCAAAGAATCACCTGACGAGAATATTTTACGATATTCGAGTCAGTCTCATCTTTTGCGTGGTCATGGTAAAAGGTTTAGTTCACAATTTCGGGGTTGGGGATTCAATCAAAAAATGCACGATCGACGTGTAAATATCGAACCTCAGGAAAAGTCTCGATTTTCAGCGTGGCCCTCTAATGGACGGTTTTCTAATAATCCCAGATTTCCCTCACCCCATACCTTTAACAGACCCTTAGCACCTCAGAATATGACTCCACCTAAGCAACTCCGTGGCGTTCTTGCTTTCCATACCAACGAATGGAATGCCACCCCCCAAATGTGTGATTTTATTGAAATCAAAAATAGACCAAAAAATCTTCGCGAGGAAACCTATAAACGAAAGGTCGGTGAACACTCTGGGGGTGTCCAACTTGGGTACAAAGATCTAAATGTACTTCGCCCTCAATTTTCACCTCGTGGTAACACGTTACCGGATGTGGCTAGGCCGTTTCGTCCGTATCTGTGGTATACGTGGCGGTGTGACACTTTGGACAAGAAGGAATTTAATGTTCGAGTTCCTCGTCCTTCTCGAAATGTGAAGAGACGTCAATGGGCTGCTACTTTATCGACATCTATAAGGCCAAATATCACCGTCACTGGGTGGCGCAAACGTGAAAATGTCAAGGTCGGTTTTATAGAGTTGTCGAGCGTTTTGGAATTTCATTTTGGTCTAGGTATCCTTAATTTAATTAAAGTCTATTTCATTATGGTCTAGGTATCCTAAAAGTGTTTTTGGTTTTATTTCATTATGGTCTAGGTATCCTTAACTAGTTAACTTCCTCGCGATGTTTTTGGTGGGAGTTTTTGGTTTATTTTCATTATGGTCTAGGTATCCTTAAATTTTCCAGCTTAATTATTTATGATTCTGACATTTTCATTATAGTCTAGGTATCCTTAATTAATTATTAAACCATTCAAGTCCAAGGGTGACGAAGATCAATTTATCGTCACCTCTTATTTTGATGAAGCTGATGAAACTGGTCAAGGTGGTACTGGTTCTTTGACGACCGTTGTTGTCAAACCAAATGGCACTTTGCCTGAATTATCAGCTATGGAAACTCCTGTTACCAGTTCTAGTGGGTGCCGATCGATCTCGTTACCCAAAACTGGTCCAACTCATGGTGTACGACCCTTGACTGTTACCATGACTGGTTTCAATCCAAATCCTCGCGATGATATTAAGACCTTTGACACTGTCACACCCTCTGAAGTTGGTTATGAGACCATAGAGACCAATAATTTTTGGTGTGATGAATGGTTAGATCGTGATGATCGAAAAAGGACGCATTCATCGCTGACTACGGACACTTCTGATACCGAGGTGGTACCACAAGTGACCACCAGAGGCACTTATCATATTCAAAAGAAACGATCCCGGTCTTCAAAAATGAAGGCTATTGACTCGGATATGACCGTTGTCGATTCTGATTCAGAAATAGCGCCCCCTCGTGTCGAACGACCAACTATTATTCGACCTACACCTGGTCCTGTTGTTAAGAGTCCTATACAGGCGGTTTATGGCGTAGGGACTTCAAAATACACAAAATGAAAATTTTGTGCGTTTAAGACCTTTATAAGTGTAGTTTGAAGACCCTATTTTAAGTGCACTTGGTGCTTTTTATTATTCAAATGCGAGCACCAAGAACTCTGAACAATGGTTTTGTAACCACCTACGCAACTCTCGATTTGACCAACGGAATGTTGACGTGCCTCGCGATGAACGTGCATATCGCACTTATGTAGAACGTGCTCAGGAGGGCAAATATTTAAGTAAGTTCGTTTTATACTACAAATTTTGATATTTATGAAAAAAAATAATTTTTAAAGTAATTTAATCCTAATCCTATATAAAATAAAATGACCGTATACTTTTAGGTCCCTGGCCTGATCTCGCTCTCAAAGTTCAATGGTGGGGTCATAAGGTCACTGACGAACAGACCGAATCATGGCGCCGACACTATCGCACCCTCACGCGTCGTGATGCCAATAAACCTGAATTAGTCAAGGTCACTATACCAGAAGATTTGGACATTTATTTTGGGCCACCGAAGTTCTACATTTCTCTTCCACATGGTATTTTTAATTAATTTCAACCCTTATTGACAAAATTTTATTTTTAACCCTTATTGACAAATCCTGGAAAAATTATTGCTTTTTAACCCTTATTGACAAATTCTGGAAAATTTTAATCCCTGATATTTTAAAATCTAAGATGATTGGTATCGATGGGGTCAAGCAAATCATCGAGCAAAGATTGTAAATGCTGGTTTTGCATGCGAATCTTTGGTCGTTACTTATTTGACCATGCTTGCGAATGATGTAACCAGAGTTTGTCCCTCGCGAAGTCCATATCAAATCACGTGTGCGTCTATTACATGCACTACCTGCCTGCCCGGATTTATAAACTGTGGTGGGTTATTGAAAATGCATGCTGCTGGGTTGTTTGCTTATGAAATTATCCGACAAATGCCCAGTTCTAGCAGACACGATATCATGAGTGACGGCAACGGTACATTTTGGGCCGGTGACATGGATTGGTCTGATTTTCTTCGCGATGATACTGAAATGGGTGAGTCTTTTGTGACATTTTTAATTATTAATTTCACCAGTTTTAAATTCGTATTTACGTATACGTTATTTTTAGCTCGAAATTTCCGTGGAGACGTTTTCCGTGTTCGATTGAATCTCGGAAAAAATTTTGGGAAAAACGAACGCACTGGTCGTTCAAAACCTCTTCGACAAATGTTTGAGGTTTGAACAAAAAAATTATTATACTTGTCCTAAAATAATTTTTCATAATTAATTTAATGATTATTTTTAGCTGGTTATTAAGATGGTGGCAAAGTGGTTTGGTATCAATATTGGGCGTTACACTTTGACTGAGGTATTTAAATTTTTACTTAAAGTTAAAATTAAAAACTTTTATTCCTCGCGAAGTGTGGACTATTTTAATTTTCTAAAAAAATAATTTTTATTTTAGGTGGATTCATACTATTCTCGGGCTTTGTGTACACCTGATGGCAATCGCCGAAATCACTATTGTACTTATCAAAAGGGATTTGATTTGACAATGTGTGAGTCTGATGACGTCATCAAGCATTTAACCAAGATGGAGGAGGTAGAGGTCGATTTGGGTTTGTTTTCTCCAAAAGCTGTTAGCTGCCTTGTGTGTAAGTGCTTTTTATGTTTTTCATAGTTTATGAGTCATCGCGAGGGTTAAAATTTATCATTTTAAATTTGGTTAAAATTTTCAAGTTTTGTTAAGGCTCCTTTCTCTATCTTTACCAACGATTTCGACGTCTCGAACTCGAGCGTTTTGATGGTCCTGCTGCCGGTGGGTCACTCCGTGTTGCTAATCCTCGCGATGATATTGCTCAAGCTGCTGCTGATTTCCATGCTGAGTCTGGTTCTGATTCTGAATCTGAACCCGATCACATCTGCTCGGTTCCACGAAATGCACGCGGGGTGGACATGAAATTGGTAATTTTATTTTATTTATGACCTATTTATTATATATATATATATTGATTGATATATATATAATTCTGTTAATAATATTTTGACCGATATATGTCTGATAATTTTCAATCGATATTGATTTTAGTTTTATGTGTATTTATAGGTAAGAAACGCCCGACGTAAGGCTAATCGTCTCGAAGGGTCCCTTGGTACATTGGTATGCGACGCTTGGATCAAAGCTTGGATAGGTCGCGGTCATGATGACGGCTACTTTACAGAAGAATTTCTTGAAAGTATCCGCCGTGCTTTCTATCAACATCGAAATGCCAATGAATGGACCTCGTATCATGACGATGGTGCTGAAATGTGATTTCCTCGCGAGTGATGTGAATAAGACTGTAAATGCCCTAGTGGCTTCTGGAAGTAAATTTTGACTGACAAAAAGAATAAAACTTGAAATGAGGTCTCAAAAAACTGTGTTTTATTATATAGAAATTTTTGGAGAAAAAACCAAATAATTTAATGGTTCGAAATGTGTCACAAATTTAAATTTAATGCATATGACATCACGTGATTACCTTCTTTTTGTTAAAGAATAAAATTATATAACTTATATAATGAGGATCATTTACGTAAAACGCATCACGGTGGTAGTCGTTATTGATGGCGGGTTAGTCGCTCAAGTTCAAGAACATCACTTTTCCAACATTATTTTAAAGACTTAGCGAGGTATTTCGGTCGAGATTTATGGTTCTCTTGTTGGAAAAATAAATGTTCAAGTTGTCATGTTCGATTTGACCTATAACTTGAAACCATAATTATTCGTAACAATAATCTCCTGATTCAATTATTCAAATACGGACATAATTGAATAACTGAATCAGGGCCATTAGACTTATTATAGTTGTAACTACCGTTTTTATTAACGGACCGGTCCAGAGGGTCAGAATGCCTGGCATTTTGGCCATCTTTACCGGTTCATAAATACATATTTTAGCATTATTTTAACTAATTTATTGGATTTTTAAACTAAATTAACTATTTTTAAAACAAATCTAATTTTATTTTATTACTTATTTGACTCTAACTGTCTTGAATTTTATCGTTTTACCCCTTTATTTATTACCTCGCGAAGACCAAAAAGGACAGATTTTGATATTATAAGTTTTCAAAATCCTGATTCCAGAGGGCGCTAATATGGGTTGAGAGACAAAGTCCTCTTCCCACATTCTCTCTCTCTAGAATCGTTTTTACAGCGCTCGTGCGTTTATAAGGTGCGAAGTGCGTTCTATCCACAGCGCGACGTCATTTTTGGAGGTTATCACCCAAACACCCCCCTAGGACATCACCACAAAACCCATTTTGGTCGTCACATGCTTAAATGCTGTTGTACGAAGCTTGCGCGGCAACAGATTCAATATTTTACCATATTTTACACTCTATCATTAAATTCTTAATAACTTTTGATTTACTTACTCGATTTTGAAAATTTTTCTATTTTTAGATTCAGAATTCTTTACTGAACGTTTATATGCATGCTATACTGCTCCTCGCGAAGATAATGCTTGCCTAGCACGCTTTCTAACAGAGCTAAATTGTTGATTTGTTGAAAAATATTTATTTATGCTAACTATACCTATCTCAAGTGATTTTAAATCTATATTGTACTACAGAAACGTGGACTACAGCTCGAGCGGTCGCTGTTCCAGAAACCTCGCGAAGATATTGACTGGCAATAGGTATTTGGTTTAAAACTATGATTCTGTATTATAGTTAACAAATCTTCGCGAAGTTTTTAAAGAGAGATTTTTAGAAAAATTTCGAAAACGCACCAGGTGCTCCTTTTGCTTTTGAACGCCTTGGTAGCCGTTTTCGAACTTTTACCTTTTGATTGTCTAAATCATCTTCATCGTCATCACTTTGAGTTGGTATTGTGACTTCTTCGAATTCTTCTTTGATTTCCGTTTTGTCGTCTGTTTCTTCAAATTCTGTCTTTTCTAGAAGTTCAAAATCTTCAAATTCTTCTTTATCTTTTCCTTCTTCTTCTTTTATGTCTTCTTCTTCATTTTCATCTTCTGGTGGTTCTAGCAGTGGTGGTTCATCCATCGCTTCTTCGTATCGGTAGACACTTTGGGGTCGCTGAAATATGCCCACTTCCGTGGTTAAAAATGTGTTTGGCAAGTCCATAAACTCCCTATTTATGGGGCCTCCCATATTACACCCTTTCATCGCGAAGAAACTGTTTCTCAGGAGCGCGTTAAATTCCTCCTTTTTCGCGAGGATTGAAAACTGGCCATTATTGGTATCTTGAGTTCTATGTAACTCAAATAACGCGTTCTTTTTGTCAAAAACATTTCCTATTTTTGAAAAACTTATCCATTTTGGCACGCTCGGGGCAACATCTAGTCCGCTATTTCGTTCTAGTAACGCTTTCTGTTTTCCAAAATCCAGTTTTAATACTATCCACGCACATTTGGGCTCATTTTTATTAAATATTTCTTTTAAGGTCACACTATCTCCTACTCTTATACTTATTAATCCCGGGTTTTGAACTACATTGCTATTTAATTCGGGATCATTATAAGGTACAAACTTTCTTTCAGTTTTCAACTTAGACTTTAAACGACGTCTTTCATCATCATTTCTACGCTTTTCCCTTCGCGAGGCTAATTCATTCAAAATTTTTCCAACTTCAATTTGAATACTTTCGTTAGTTCCACATGCTCTACCAGTAAATATTTCACTCGGTGTCCTACCGAGATGTCCTATTGTGTTGTTACAGACAGCAGCTGCCAAAAAACAACTCTGTTCCAACGACACTGGTTTGTCCTCAAAAATCTGCATTTGTTGCTTTGAAAAATTTTTAATTTTTACATCAAGCTCAGGGATGCAATTTTTACTAAATGCGGTTGACTCAAAGAGCTGTAACTCTATATTTAACATCGCGAGGGCTTCTCTAACCATGTCACTAGTGTGCCATTTGGCTCTATCACATCTTAAAGATATTTTTACGCTATCACTATTAGGACACAAAATTGCTTTGATTTGTGTCATAATACCAACAAATTTTTCACCATTCATGTTCCCCGTATATGTTACTACTGTTACATAGGATGATACTCCTTCCATCGCGATAACGTACTTCAAATTTTGATTTCTCACATTTCTGGTTACCTCATCTGCTAGAATAGTTGAAAAATCTCGTTCTGGTAGTGGCACTGGGGCCATTTTGTTTTTATGATTACCACCACCTCGCATTAACGTGCATTTAACACATTTACTAACAAACGCTTCCACTTTTTCTTTTGCTTTTTGAATTTCAAAATGACGCTGTAACCGTTTTAAAATTTGATTCACAGACTGATGTCCGATGGTTTTATGGACCGCTGCTACTGCTATCATCGCGAGGTTATTAGGTAATGGTATAACCCTATAGGTTATGCCATCAATAATCTTTTCTAACGTTATTATACCATTTTTAATTTTTGCCCCTCGTGTTACCAACAACGTTTGCATCCTAGCCTTCTTTTTAGCGTAACTTGTGATCCCTTTAGGGATATCTCGAAATAGTCTCGTCAAGTCTCCGTGTTTTTCTTGTGCTGCCCTAATTGACTTGAAATCATTGCTTAATGATTCAATGGTATAATTTTGTGTGTTTCCGAATATAGCTAAGATTCTCCCGGACATTTCCGGTTTCATGACTTCAAACCAGTATGCATCATTATACTTAGATTGGTTTTTAAACCATGGTTCCCCAATAACGTTTCCATGATTTTTCCCGATTCGAACCCATTCATTAATCATCGCGAGGACGGACAGTCGATCTTTATTGTCCATGTCCGCAGCTTTACAAATGGTACATCCTGGTGATCCTATGCACCCCTTGTCCATTTTAAAATCTGTTAGCCTACTGATTACGTCTGCTAAGCATAGATTATTACTAATATTTCGGGTATGAACAAAATTAACATCAATTAAACTTCGAATTTGATATAACGCATTATTTAATCGCGTATCATTTGAATACTGGAAATTCCTGAATTTTTGAAAAGCTTGTACTAGGGGTTTACTGTCTACCACAATATTTATTGTTTGGGTACATTGTCGTAACAATGGGAGAAATGCAGTTACACCTGCCACTACCCCGAAAGTTTCCGTGTGACATGAAGACAACGGGCACTTTCGCTCCTTATCTTTCCTACTTCTACTAAAAAATGAAATTAAACGTGGGCCTTCTGACCCGACTTGGTACAGGAACCCCCCTGTAGCTATCAAACTAGTATCAACTACCATAACTGTTGGTAGTGATGGCTCAAATGGATATGTTATCATTAATTCTTTTAACGCTCTTTTACTTCGATCAAATGCTGATATTAAATCTTCTGTCCAGACTATAGCTAACTTACCATCTCCATTTGAGGCGTCTCGTAATGGTTTTAAAACCTCAGTTGATTTATGTAAAAACCTAGCTATGTACTGAATTTTCATTATATACGATTTTAGACTTGACCTAATTTTAATTGTACTCCTCGCGATGTCATCTATTCTGGCACAATAATGCTTACTTGGGATTATTAAACCATTTTCAATTCTGGTTCCTAAGTAATTAAGCTTTCTAACACAAAAATAACACTTTTTGCCTTTTAATTTAAGACCACTTTGTCTACATAAACTAAAAAATTCTCGAATTTTATTTAAATAGTCTCTTCTATCCTCGAATGACGCTACAATGACGTCATCCATATATTTTCGAAGGTTTTGCCACAACGGAAAAAAAATCCGTCCCATGACATCTTGGCAAAATTGCGCTGCAGGTGCCCAACCTTGAACTAGTTTCATATAACAACATGTTCCTATAAACGGTACCGTCACACAAAAATATGGCCACATTGACGGTTTCATCGCGATGGTATAATATGCGTCCGATATGTCCGCTTTTAAATTAAACCCTTTTCTACTCGCCTTTGCTGCAAATTGGATTGAATCCTCTAAATTATCTGTTTGAGATCCACTATATAGGGTATGTGCGTTTGTCGACTGTGCGTTTACTACCACTCTAGTCGCACTTATCGCTTGGACAATGTTTCCGTCATCATCCTTTTTCGAAACAGGTAATATCTGCATATGGTTTTTGGGTATTACACCTACGTCCTCGACTTTAGCTATTACTCCATGGGCTAATTGACGGGCAAACTGTTTCATAATAGCCACTAGAGTCGTTCCTTGAAAAATTTGATGCCCTGGTCGTTGTGACGACATTTTACCCGTTATTTCGGCTTCAACCATATATTTCTTATCTAACACCCCTATTTCACCTGTGAACAAATCTTTATACTCCTCTATTAAGGTTAAAATTGCTGAATATAATTCAGGATCCTCGCGACGAATTCGTTCATCTATAGTGCACTCTCCACTAGAATTTGTATTAAGATCTTTCTGTCTTATACGTTCTATATAAGCGTTCATATATTGTTGAGCATTGACTCCTGTTCTATGCTCAATATCCGGTTTTTCTTTTTCGATTTCCGACAACTTTTTCCATTTTTCATTTAAACAAAGATCACATCCTACACATGATTCACTTTGTGGCAAACATGCTTCGCCCATATTATTAATCATAGACCATGTGTCACACTCACAATTTTCATCGCGATGCTCACAACTATTTTTCGCGAAGTGTCGCTCTAAGACGCCACTAGTGTCCTCTCTGGACTTCCAATCATATATACTCTTATATACCTGATTTATTGACATGAACACCTCTGGTTCCGGCTTTTTAGGATTCGTTTTTATCATCGCGATGGAGTCTAGTTTTTGCATACTCATGGAAAACCACTTACTGTTTTTATGAGCTCCTATTTTCATAACTTGTTTTTCGAAATCCATCATAATTTTTAACCTATTCATATCCGTTCGACCTACTAATACTTGTTCAATCATATTTGATTCTGCTACCAGGACGTGCTTAAAAACAAACATCCCTTGACCCACGATCTCTATCGCCACATCTACCACTTTGCTCCATAATTTCAAATCGTCGCCCCCTGCACTAATATAACGCTTTAAACGCGGTCCGGCCGGCTTCCATTGACAGTATTTTAAAGCTTTAGAATTAATCATAGTATTAGCTGCACCACTGTCAAATGTAAGTCGACCGTGTAAGTATTCGTTCAATTTATTCGGATTTATAAACCGACAGTTCAAAATAGGGGTCGCCATGTTCGTGGCGCCCTCTCCATCTTTCATGCTTTCGAAGTCCAACTCTGCTCCGTATGCTTCTTCGCCATTCACTCCGACAAAGCCTTTTTCAGTGATAGCACCGATTAATACGGTGTTTTCTGGGTCAAAAAATTCCTCGCGATGATCTATTTGATTCTGAGTCATAGATTCTGATCCAAAATGTGGTAATCCTAACACATTTTGACTATCATGACCTTGATAATCCCGATCTTGGTCATTTTGGGTAAATACAAAATTATCACCCTCATTTTGTGCGTTTAAAGACGCTACGATTTTCGATTTTCTATACCTGCCGTTTTTATCATAAACGCACTTGGGGCCACCTCCATATGGCTTTTCATGAAAAACCTTCTTGCCTGCATGATAACTGCAATGATTGCATTTAGTG